>CABFOQ010048779.1:25799-38741 GCA_900660455.1 Gephyroberyx darwinii | reverse complement strand
GTCCTGGCCCCTAAGTTAACCATTGTAAATCATTTTGTGTTTGAGAATAAACGCGGCGTGCCGCCTGTTAAAACGCTCCTGTCTCTGTCTCATCCCTGTCATCACGACCCGGTAGTAGCAAGCTTGGCTACAGACAGAAACAAGCCTATCAACCCATTTAACCTACCTAACCAAGAAAACCTTATTAAGAAAGAAAACATGTAAGAAATCAGGGCTGAAGGGACTGGCACTGTCTCAAAGAGGAGGATTTCCGAAACAGATTGTCCGTGTTGATGATTAGTGTGAATGATGTAGCTGTAGTTGCAGTTAATTTAAAATGTAGTAATATATACTCACCTGAGGCTGCCGGGGGGCTTTTGCCTTAGTAGGCATGATGGAAAAGGATAGCCTGGGGGTAAACCGGGATATCTAATCTCTCTATACTTCCCTGAACTTTCCACACGAATATAGCTTGGGGGCACAGGACCACCCAATGGCATGTGGTGTGTAGCCAATGACATTAAATCAGCAAATATGAGTTGAGCTGCTGATCAGCCAAAAGAAAGCTGGCACTCTGGGGAAACACACACACACACACACACACACACACACACACACACACACACACACACAGAGGAGAGAGAGAGAGAGAGAGAGAGAGAGAGAGAGAGCAGGTATTTGAATAGTTCCTAAGCCTATTTTGACAATGCTTCCTGAATGTGAGAGGAACTCATGAATATTGCATGGCATCTTATGACTCCATTAAGCATGATATATGCAACTTTGAGCCAGCCGGCATGAAATGATGCAGTTTAATGTATCTTTAAAAGAGTATTTATCATGTTCACATCTGGGAGGCCGTCTATAAGGTAGCGCCGTTTAGCAGGTAGACAACCACAAGGAAAGGCTTTCACAGTAAGCAGATCCACTTAATGGCATCCCATCCAGACATAAGAAATGTTGACGAGACTTCATCAGTTTGCATTAGACATATATGGCTCTACACCCAAAAAGAAAATATAAGCACAAGCGGCAACAGAGCAGGAGGGGGAAGAGATTGGAACTATCTGGAATGTTGAATCTGGCTAGTATATACCTGTATCCGTCTTGTCAGCACTTTCAGGTGTGACTCACAACAGTGCTTTGCTTCCATGAATAAATAGGTTACATAAAATTCTTTATAATGATGAAATATTTAAAGTACACAATGAGTGGGCCCCACTTCAGTTATTTTTATTGATACAATAAACAGTGCATTCATTCCGTAAACAGACATTTTAAATGCACACCTTGAGGCTGATATATTTAGCTCATCCACAGACTAAGTCAGTCAGTGCTCTACCAGAACAAAACAAAACAGAAACAACTGAACTGTACAAACTGAGTAATTAAAGTTAATTTCACGCATCTGCAGTTTGTGATCCAGCAGACGCAGAGCCATTAATCATAATTAGTTTAGATGCTCAGATGCCCTCTAGACTTATCAATCAGTAGACCACCTCTGGCCCTGATGCCGAGCTGCGGTGTGTACTACTGAGCAGGTCACAGGCCGTCTGTCAGCCGCTGTTCACCGAGGAGTCACCTAACACCAGTTGCCAGCAAAGAAAAGGGCAGAAAGCACTGCCACTGACCCATCCCATCCAGACATCCACCTGTTCCAAAAACAGTCCTCTGGGAGACAGCGCCAGTCTGTAAAAACACCAAGACCACCTGCCACCTCTCTTGCCAAGAGATGTCACCCTACTGACACCTCCTAAGATTCACACAATTGAAACCTCCACAATCTCAGGCCTCCTCCTTACCACCCAATAGAGCTTTCTGTAAACCTTTTTACTGTTCCTATTCATTACCAAGTGTTTTTGTGAATTTTTTGGCACAGTCTTAGAATGTTTATCTCAGCTGTGCCACTTTTCATCCAGGAATAAATGTTTTCATATTTTCATGCATCTATTCTGTATTACTTCCTCATGGCACATTAGGCCACTGCTCTATTGTTCACTCACTACACTTCCCACAGCTACAACCGTACTGTATGCCATGCTGCTCAAACACACATCACTGTAAGCAGAGTGATATGTAGTTTACTGTCCATATTGCACTATCCCTTTAGTTCTTATTGTGCTAGTACGATATACATGTCTGTATGCGCCATGAAGATCTGCATCTGTATCTTTAGATCATTCATGTTTACCAAACCTGCTGCTTCACATCTAGCTTAGCCCTTAATCTGTTCCATTGCTACTTTATTTTACTTATTTTTACTTATTTTTACTTATTTTACTTATTTTGACTTGTTGACTTATTTTGACTTGTTTTTTTGATTTGATTTATTTGATTTGATGTGTACCTACCTTGTTGGAATGAGCCTCGTCCAAAACATTTCATTGTACAGTATGACTGTAAGTGATGCTGCACATTTGATAATAAATTACTTGAACTTGAACAAGTTGTCAATATGTCTCTGCACCAATGTCACCTGAATATATATGATGATCCTGGTTCTGATGATTGAGCAGCGGCAACTTAAAGCAAGTGTAGTTAGCACTTAATGACCAGTGATCTCCATTTAGCTTTCCACTGATAAAGCACTAATGGCTTGGAGCAGTAGTGGTGATCTGCTAAGGCTACACTGTGATGGGAATCCTGTTTAAAATGCTGCACAGCATACAGAGAGAGAAGGCCTATCCATCACAATGAGATGAGTGAAAGCTACTCACATGCCAAACTCAGTCCAGTCACAGCCATTAGTCATCTACAGATTTGAATAATTCCACAAAGCTGCTATGTCAGCTGAGGCTGTGGCCTGGACAAATGGAAAGTCAGCCCACTGGTATGAATGATACGATATGAAAACATGTGGAAACAGCTGGTATGACTACCTGCCTGTAGTAACCCTGTTGTATAGCATCATTTTGATTTGTTGTTGAAATGTTCAGTCCAATAAGCTATAAACTCATTTCCACTTTTTCCCTAAATGAGAAACCTCATGGTGTATTGATTGAATGGATATTAATGGGGAATAGACAAGAGATGCTCTCTCTCTCTCTCTCTCTCTCTCTCTCACTCTAATGATAGCAGAAACTTGTACTGCTCTGCACACTGCAGAGTGGATATTTACAACGCTCTAACACTCTGTAATAGCTACACCCACAATGTCTGATCTAGGCTGTATTTACTAAATGCCATAGGGTTAGGACAGCATCAATTTTATTGCACATAATCAATTAAACTCACAGTGTTGTTAGTGCAAAACCTACATCTGCTCACCTCTCTGCTGACCCAGATGAATAAAAGGAATTGGTCCGCTATCTTTTCTAAAAAAAGTTAAATTAGATTACATCTGAACTGATGTAATGTCAGTATCTTGGTGAGCAAGAAAAGAAGAAGTTTCTTCACCGGCCATGTGGAACGGATGAGTAACTGAAAGATGTAGTGGGGTGCCAGCATTAGAGAATATGGAATTGATGAGAGATTATTTTTCAGATGACACTTTTATTTGTAAAAGCACCATTTCAATGAAACGACCATTCTCTCACAAGAGTGTGTACAAAATGTTAGATTTTAAAGTTTAAAATATTTGAAATTCAATATTATGCTGACATGCACAAGAAAATATTACACTTGAGATAGCAGTTTGGAGTTTTAGTTCTACAAGCATTTGTCAGAGGCAGAGCTGCTCTGGGAGCAGAAATATGGTTGAGTTAACCTCAGTGGGTGGAGCCCAAGAACCATAGTTTATTGTTTAGTTAGCTAACTGGAAAATTTGAAAAGAAGGAACTCTGGTCAAAATATAAATGGCAATGATTTTTTCATTCATTCATGACCACATGGCATTCATACTCCTAACCTACGTAACCTATGTAATTTAGTATGGCTAGATTGCATTTTTTCAGTGAGTAGCAAGAGCACTAGGGTTCATAATATTATTTACCTCCTCTCTTGCGTTTTTCACTGGGTCTAATGTTACTCAACCAGTGAGATTATTTCTGCTTCCAATCTGCCTTGAGATAGTGACAACTAAACATTTTTTCTTGGTTTCATCCTTGTCAACCAGCCCTTCATCTTCCTGTCTTTGAGATGATAGCTTTCCTGAGCCGAGTCCAGAATCTCACATTGCTAATGGGGTTCTCCTTCCATTTTAGGTAAGTGTTCTTCTTGAAGTACCTGTGGAGTCCAAAGACTTTCCTGCTCCTCTCTTCCACATCCTCCAGTATAATAATAATGATGTTAGGATCCCCCCCCAGCAGCAGCCAGGACTGAGCCATTTCAAACTCAAAGCGACACCAGGCGCTGTCAACAAAGTGGTGTGATACCACTACAATGACTTTACGGCTACCCATGATTCCCTCTTCTATGATATTGGACATGATGGGCTTCCCCACCTCAAAATCTCGCTCATGGAGGCACAGCTGAATGGGAGGAACTCCTTTTTCAAGATTCTCCACTAGTTCCTCCATTACCCAAGCTTCATCCTTGCTGGAGTAGATGACAAAAGCATCGTAGTGGCATTCCTGCTGGTGGGGCGCTTTATAACCTTTCAGTAAAACAAAACAGTAACGCAAGTGGAATTGGAACCTGTACATTAAGGCAGATGTAGCGAGTAGGAAGACCACAACAAAGACAGTTACAAGGACTTTAACTGTAAAAATGTGAGTGCAGTACCCAGTATCAAAGTCAGTTACTCTGGCCTCAGTTGAAGTCAAAGATGATCTGCAATAAGTATCAGGCAGATTTTTCAGAATGTTTTTGTGTTTCAGGATCCATACAATAAAGTCAGCCTGACTACAAGAGCAGTCAATTGGATTAAAAGATATGTCAAGTGTTTGGAGTGTTTTAAGTAGATTTTGAAGAACATTGTCAGGAATAGAAGAAATGTGATTCCTGGCTATGTCTACACTAATCAGTGATAAAAGGTTAGGGTTTTTGAGAAAGTCAACATCCATTAATTTATTGCCGCTGGCAATCAAGTGTTTTAATTTCTTTAAATTACCAAACGACTTCAAAGGCAGGTGTTCAATGCCACAGAAGGAAACATCTAACATCTCTAGAAGAGTGAGATTCACAAATAGATGTTGTAATATTTCTGTCTGGAAATAGCTGCCAGACATTTTCAGAACTCTGAGACTTCCGAGTCCCTGCAATGATAGTGGGTTGGTGAACGTGGTGCCTGTGTAGGAAACATCCAAATACTGCAGGCAAGTGAGCTCTCTCGTGCTCACATAGTCTGCCACAGGCATCAGCTTTGTATGGTGAAAATCCAGCACCTCAAGTTTCCTAAAACCATATAGCCCAGTGAGATCAAAATGAACCTCAGAGTTTAAACTCAGGTTAAGGTATTGCATTTTAGGAAGCTCTTGGGAAAATAATTGCCAGCTACCTCTTATGATCATTTTATTATTGCTCAGATCCAGATATTTGAGTGATGGCATATCTTGAAATGCAGAACTCATTAACATAGGTTGTGTGTTTTCTGTGATTGTAAGTCTTTCTAGGGAGTGTTGATGAGAAAACTTGTCAATGGGTAACAAGAACAGGTTACCCCCAACCAGGATAAGCTCCTTAATTTTCCCTAATTGCACACTCTCAAAGAACCTTGCTTCAACTTGAACAAGAGTAATTTTGGTGGCATTTGACATACAATAGAACTCAGGAAGTGGTCCCACTGACCTCTGTCTTTGATAGAAGTAGATTTCTTTAAAATTTATTAAGCACAATCCATCCAAGAAGCCATAATCAAGAACATTAATATGTAATTGTTGGTAGTGTCCTATCACCAGTTTTTCAACAGTGAGACCAACCAGGGCTTTGAACCCATCTTGGCTTGCATTATGTGTTGCAAAAGCATTATACAATTGGAGCTCTTGTAGGTTAATATTTCGAAAAGCTCCCATTTCAATATGTAATATTGGATTTCTGGACAATATAAATGTAATATTGTTCTGCATTTGCCCCAAGACTGCTGTGTGATCTGTTCTAATGACAGATATGTTATTAGCGTGGAGGTCCAGTGTTCTGAAATCTGTAAAATTTCTGAAACAAGCTGGAATACAGATGGAGGAAAGACTGTTCATCCCGACATTCAGCTCCTGTAGTTTGGTCATGTGACACATGCAAACGTCCACTATAGAGAGAAGACCAGTATCCACAAGAACAAGCCTTTGTAGCTGGTGCAGTAGTTTGAAAGTGTTGTTTGATGTATAAACAATAGGGTTTCCTGTTAAAATCAAAGTTGTTATATTCCTGACATGATGGAAAGCATCATCATCAATGTGTTGGATTTGGCATCTGTTGAACCAAGAAGTATGTGATTACTGGCTGAAAGAACACAACTAACTGTAAACATGATTGAACTTGCAATTTATTAAAATTATCATAATGTAAGAAATTCAAGTCTACTTACCTTGTCAGATCAAGGAGGTCCAAATAAAATAAATGAGGGAAAAATGTCTGATGTAAACATGGGAAGTAATTAAAGCTGAGATCCAGAGTTTGTGTCTTGGGATTAACAGCTGGTATATAGCTGAGGTTTCTCTCTTTACAAGAATAATGGATACCGTTCACCTGTAAAACAGTAGCGCATCATCATTTACTACGATGTATGAACAAACATTGATGTTGACATTTCAGTAGACCAACGTTTATATCAATTAACTAACAATTACTGTCAGTGCATCTGTACTTTACCTCTGTGCACATTTCACCCTTCGCCACATGTGAGAAAATAAATATCCATAAGAGAGAGGAAGCCATCTTGTTAACTTGTGTATTAAATACCAGTGCAATGAAGAGTGTTGACACAGGATTGCAGTATCCAAGAGATGGCTTCAGCGTTAGGAGAATGCTCTTTTGTTGTATCACCAGCACAACTGCAACCAAATATTTGTTCCTCCTTTTTGTTCCTTAAATAAATTAAACATTGTTTTAATGTTTCCCTTCACTTTTACTGTACCGCCTCCACCTCCACGCACAAAGTCAGCCTCTGTAATACTCTGAAATTCACCTTGATTTTATAGATTTGAAATGAATCACATGTAAAAGCTATATATTGTACATAGCTCATATCTTTCCAATTCCTTAGGAAGCAGACAAGCAATGACTCTTGTTTTAGTAGTGGCCGATTCTCCTTTTCCTGACGTCATCTCCCTATTAAACATCCAGAAATACTGTTTTGGCCCAAAGCTACACCAAATAATTTATGTTCTCACAAAGAGTATAGAATGTCAGTGTATCTCATATCTTTAATGGTGCTGACTTAAAACTTCCATGGATCTTACATCACCTATGGACTTAAGCACGTCAGCATGTTTTTTTTTTTCTCCTACACATAGTTTTTCATATTTGCAGACAACAGTCATGTTATATTCCAGCAGGGAGTAGTGCCATTGTGTGTAATGGCTGCTGCCTGCTGAAGCTCATCCCAATGATTGTTTTGTCGCACAGATTGAGTTTCTTGTTGTCACTAAAGCAGTCATTAAAGGAGAAGCAGAATTTCTGAGGTGCTGCTCCTTGCTGTCACATATCAATCTTGCAACAGGGTCCTTGTGCGTATTTGGTTTGTTGGTAAATTACGACGCATTGTACAGACCTTGAACACCCCATCATTGCAGACATGATCTTTACAAAATTAGAAAGAATTAGCCTTAATGTCTAATCCGTATTGATTGAACCATCAGCACTTTTGACTGCTACCGCTACGTATGAATCCATATTGATTCACAGCTGACTTGGAACAAGACAAATCATATACGTGCAAGAGGAGACAAAAGACACTTCTCCTGCTTCACAAACTCCTAAAATTTGATGTCAGCAGGTCCACGACCGTTTATCAGGTCTCTATTGAAAGCGCATTCACTTTCGAATTCCTCGTCTGCTTCGACTCACCTAAGAAGAGCCTGCTCATCTCTCTCCTCCAGGTAGCCGGAAACATTATTATCCTCTGTGGAGGAAATCAGCGGGGAAGAGGGATTTACAATATAGGAAGGCAGGGACACAGGCTGGGTGCATAAGGATTCTAGAATAACTAGCTCAGCTCAGTTATTATTCATATACGCAGATGGTAGAAAAGCCATATCAACTCAAAAGCTGTACCACGCTTATGACAGAGTGTGTATGTTGTGAGAATGTGTGTGTGCTTGTGTCTGTGCATCTGTGTATACATGCCTGGTTGTGTGTATGTTTACTATCAATCATCTTAGGTTCCCACCTCTCCGGGCATTTCATTTATTATATATAGTATATATATGGCTCAGTGTTTGACAGCACAATCTATAATAAACCTGTTCCAACTGGCCTTTTTATTTCCATCTGTCTCTTTGAGTAATCCAGCCACATTCTCCTCCCTGTTGACAAGTAACTCAGAGGCCCATTGGATCACGTCCCTTGTTCCATAGATTGCCAATGTAGTGATCCATATTTTTAATGTTGAAGATGCAAACTGGAAGCATGTCTGCTGTTCCTCAAAGCCCATCAGGCTGGTCAGCTCTCTGTCTGTCTGTTTGTTGGTCAGGTTGCCTGTCTGAGTTTCACACTTCTTACTAACAAATACAACTCAGCACACCTTAACAACAAACAGATAATTTGAATCATACAGCATGGTTCACAACATTACCTGTGGCTTACCTATTTGAATACAGCCACAAGTTTATTCTGTGTCCTTGACAAGGTGTCCTAGAAATACACTTGAACCACAATTGATTTAAGACTATTTGAAACTTTCATAAACAAGATTCCTTTATTAATATGCATGGTAGCAAAATGTTTATTAGTCACTGAATGTTATCTAGGAGAAGCACAGGGGCAGAGAAATGAATTTCTAGGAAATAAAACACGTTTTGTCCTCGGAAACAGAGACTTCCCATACCTCTTGTGGCGCATAGGACTCTATAGTATATAGCTTATAGGTTGTCACCATGGAGAAATTAATGTTGGCTATTTTACACCAGGTAATACTAAAATACCTGCAGATACTAGTCTACATATGCAGCACATAGTGAAATACTATACAGTTACAGTTCCTATACAGTTTGAAAACCCTGCCTAACATATTGACTGATTGGTGAGAGCGCCTGACTGAAACACTCTGGAGCTTCCTGAATCTTCCTGTCATTTAGATGAAAATGACTGTTTTGAGCGTCAAAAGACCAAAAGATGTACTGAGTGAATACAGCGATGCCAAGGGCTCAGAGCTGTTGTAATACAATGGCTGAATAGACTGTGGAACCAGAATAGAGCTGTTATTGATCCTGTCTGCTGTGCAGCTTGATACAAAACCCCAAAACTGTAGACACATTGTTTCCTTCACTGCTATCTAGCTGTAATGGGAGATCAAAATAATCGGTGTGTGTGAGTGTGTGTACGCGCGGACGTGCTTCATGCGTGCACAACAAACACATTTACTCTCAGCCCGATTCAGTTCCAGCAATGTCTGCTGGGATCCTCTTTTTGGGAACCCATTGCTCAACTTCCCCATTAAATGATCAGAACATAGACACCAAAATCATCCGTGTGTCCCCAGTAGATCAACACTCTAGCATACAATATGTGGAGTGATAGTGGGCTATTAGCATTATCTCAAAAGTGAGAAAATCAGAACTAGCAGCTCTAATTCTAAATTGTGATTAATTTTAACTGATGCGGCTAAGTTTGGCAGTTTTCTGTATTAGATAGGAAAGGCTTCTGAACTGCAAGACTTGTTTTGTTCCCACAGGATCCTCTTAGCACTCCAGTAACAGAAGGTAGCTCGAAAGAACCCTGCCAGTCATGAAAGCTCTTTTCAAGCCCTCACCTTGAGCTCTGGGCCTCTCGTCCAGCTCCAGTCCTCAGCCTCAGACATCTGACCAGCCTTTTCTTTACTCATCCAGCACTCTCACAGGTTTCTCCTACTTTCTCTCCACTGGTTTCATCTTCAGTCCCAGTCCTCACCTGCAGTCCTCGACTCAGACCTCTCCACAGGGACTCATCCTGCCTCAGCTCACTCTGCTCTAGCCTCGGTTCTCACCTCCGACCCTCTGTTTTTATTTTCCTCTCCCTGTAACCACAAAACAATCTTTTCCATTGAACTCTGTCAGCGCAGGTCAAGCGGAGAGGAGATGTTACAAGAAGTGCATTTTATTTGACCCTGGACTGTGGAAACTGAATTGTGTTTTCCCCTGTTTTTGTTTTTAAAAGGGTTGTTTTTATCACCTCTTGTTTAGTTTGTCCATAGCACAAAGTATATAGACAATAAAGAATTACCTTTTCAGAATTTGAACATCCCACAGTTATCAAAACAATGGTGAAAATTACGTGTTTCATTGTTTCTGATGAGTCATTTCGCTTTTTGGTATGTGGCCAACACCAGATTTTTGGTAAACACAACATGACAAGCTGCCATGTTTGTCTCCCTGTGGCAAAGACAATGTGACCAGCAACAATGAAATATGACACACTCCACTATCCCTCCACCCACATCAGTAATTACCACTCCTTTTATTGTTGGAAACAAAAGAGAAGAGAAGAGCTAGTGATGTTTTATTTCCACCATCTCTATCTCTTTTTTCCCTGTCTCTACTTGACAGACAGGTGAGGTGGTTGAGGAGAAGATAGATGGTCAATGCTCTCTCCAGCAGCGGAGATAAGGACAACTGAAGGTGATTCACAGCGTCTAGGTATAAGAAATGCTATCAGCTGGGCTCTGTGGACCCGATAACAGGTTCATGGTTGGGGCACCTGAAAGCTTTCTGTGTGCTGTGATGGACAGGTGTGTCACAGAGCCGGAGGGAGCTTTGTTTCACTTTCTAGTTCACAGAAGGAAGAGGATGATGGTGGTGTAGGGGTGGAGGAGAGAGAGAGACACAGAGAGAGAGAGGCTAGCTGTGGGGTAATATGTAACATTACAGATTCAGCAACTGTATGTGATTGCATTGCATGTCAGCAAGGGAAATGACAAGGAAAAAGAAATCATCTTCTCCACCCTCCTCCATTTCCTGTTCCCTCACTTCCGTGTTCAACTTTTCTTCTCCTCCAAGGTAATTTGAACAACGAAATGTGGACTGCATGTTCCATTTGACCAGTGTAATGTGTGTGTGTGTGTGTGTGTGTGTGTGTGTGTGTGATTGTACTTCTCCACAGAGAACTACTCTCCACACCTCTCTCTGTTTCACACTGACCAACTATACCTCTCTGAGGGGCTGATAGTTAAAGGAATACACCAATGGTGCAGAGTTCAAAGAGGTTGGATTAAGAGGACTACATCATCAGTAGGTGTGGTGAGGGCTGGCTTCAATTCTGGTCAATCAAATCAACGCATTTCATCCCCTTTAAAAGCACACAATGGCATATTGACAATTTCGTCCAAGAGGGGCAGAGTTGTTATTTCCCATTTATATGAACACAACATGAATGAAAGAGTAGCTGCACCTACAGGAGTGCACTGCACAGCACCCCTTCTCAGACAACGCAATATAAGAGATCCGCCGCCTGTATATGCTCTCCTGGTATCGCCTTCTGTGTTTCACAATCACATACTCCATATCTCCTACAGGCTGTGACCCAACAAAGAAGAAACAATTTCAATGTGATCAGAGGCAGAAAGATGATGGTGAAAAAGAGAATTATATGATAGGCTGGTATACTGAATTTTAAGTGTTTCTTCTCCACCTACTGTATTCCTTTAAGGAACTAGTTTAAGAGAACAATCAGTTAACTGTCCAGATTGCTGGATAGAGTCAGTAGTCTAGACCCACAATGTGAATCCACCTCTCAAATCCTCATGAAGAAACTACATAACAAGTAGGCCTTGACAATATACTGCACTGGACTGAGAAATATTAAACATTAAATGCTGGGATGCAATCAAGCTAGCAATCACGTATAGTATGTTTAAATTGCCATGTTGTGCACACAAGTAGTATACTAAATGTCTATGAATGTCGAATGTCGGCTGTATGTTTGCAGAGAGTGCACCAGCGGGAAAGACAGAGCGGGAACGCCCCATCTTCAGCAGCCGGCGCAGCCTGGAAGAGCTGGCCAGTCGGGGTTGGAGCGGGATGCTCCTGGAAGCCTGGTGGACTGGGAGGGAGACGGCGCCGAACAACTGCCGTCAACACCCGGGTCGTGTTTATGTGACTGTGGTGAAAATAAAATGGCCCTGCTAGCCAGTTAACTCTGCCCTTCTGCCTGTGTCTCTGTCTGTCACGAATCCAGTACAGTAGCAAGTTGCTACAATAACTGTGTTAGCAACACAGTGACTCTAGATATTGGACCCAGCATGAGTCAGCTAATTGAGGGTAGATAGTCCCCAGTCCACACACTGCAGCCAAATGGCACATGGACCCAGACACACTTGTGACCAATTAACTCATGACACCTAGTACAGCATTATCTATCAGCCCTGCAGGAAGGCACAGTTTGTCACCATGAAACAGAGATGAGGAGACATTGTCACCTGGTACGAGGTTACTGGGTTCGGCCTCTGGTTGGTCACTGGATCCTCCTGATGTAGATTTGTTTGAATTAATTCTTATTAATTTAAATTGAATGTCACTGCATGGCCAATGAAAAGTGTGTGTGTGCCCTCATGATTGTGTGTGCATGTGCAGTCTGTAACACATTTGTCTGAGCCTAGCTAATGAGCAGACAAACTGCTGCAGGCCATTGTCTGCGCAGCAACGACCACAAGCAGCTCAGCTCTCCACAGTTGCTTATAGATGAGCTCACGCTGACGAGAAACTTGCCAATCCCACCAAAGTACCTCGCCAACATTAACTACTGCTAATCAGCCATGCAACCACCAATATCGCAAGAACAACATCTCTGTAATGATCGATGCGATTTTTACTGTTTTCACTTGGCACAGTTTCATTTTTGCCAACTCAGCCGCAAGAGAAAAAAGATGTGTGTGTGTGTGTGTGTGTGTGTGTGTGTGTGTGTGAGAGAGAGAGAGCGAGAGAGAGAGAGAGAGAGAGAGAGAGAGAGAGAGAGAGT
>CABFOQ010048779.1:0-17393 GCA_900660455.1 Gephyroberyx darwinii | reverse complement strand
GAGGTAAAATGGAATAGACAGAGGGATAAGAGGAGACAAGAACGAGAGAGCGAGAACGAGAGACAACAAAGAGACATAAGAGAGAGAGAGAGAGAGAGAAAGAGAGAGAGAGAGAGAGAGAGAGAAAGAGGCTATTGTCCATGCCAGGATGCAGGTTTATCTGCCAGGATTCATGCCATGGGATAAATTAAAGGCTTTAGTCCAGATGAGAGGATACCTGTTATTCCCATCAGAGGTTGTAAGCACTGAATTAGTTTTTTAAATGGGTTAAGTGAGAGAAGGAACTGAGTTACAAGGAAGACAAATGACCTTTTAAGAGAGGAGCTGAGATTCCACAGAAAGGGTTAAGGTTTACTGGATCTAGCTTGTCACCGACCTTGTCATCAGCTCTCATTCAGTCCTTTAATTCCTTACAATTTCTGTATTAAGTCCACTGTGCCACTAAAAGCAGACCTGAATACAAATCTGAAAAATTGGCCATTTGTTGGGGCTGTGATTTTCAATTTCATCTGCTTCCATTTATAGTTGGTGTAGCGATGCAAAATGATTACAGAATTTCTTCAAAAAGTGTAAACTGAAATTGAAGTAGTTTCACCGTAATACTTCCCTTATGGAAAACAGACAAGAGGATGTACAGTATTTCAACAAATAACGACCAATTTACATGAAACACAAAACACCCTAAGCCATAGCTCTTCTGGTCTTCAATGTCGCCCTCCCACTGACAAACTAAGGGGGGACATGTAGGAGAGGGTTACAAGACTTCATGTGTCGCCTGTTGTCTCGTCAGGCTGTCTCCCACATTCTCGCCACATTCACAAGTTTTGTGAGGAATAACCAGAACATTAAATGTTACAAAATAACCATAAAGTGATTCAACGCATGCAGTTGGCATCATCTGTCAAGGCACCTGGAGACTGAGGAGGCCAGGATGAGGACCAGCTGACACGGTCTGAGAAATGAATTGACGCTGTGAGCGGTCTGAGGGATGAACTCAAACTGTTTGGACGCCGAACATCAATAAAACATGAGGTGTTTACAGACTTTCTGTCTGCCAGATGACTATTATTTATGGAGCTTCTTCTGCATAATTCTGGTGAAGATGTAATCAGCGGTGCAGCAAAGCCAAATGATCTATGTCTTTACTCTTATCAGATCAGCGAAGGGCTGAGCACTGGCCGGGCAGGGAAGAGAGGTAGCCCTGTTCCTAATTAATAGTCTACATTGTCTGGATGTTTGTGGTGTCAAAGCCCAACCTCCTACTAACCTCAGCCCTACACCTTCTTCCTCACAGATCTCTGCCATCGCGATAAGAGAGGGAGGAGGTGATATTGAAAAATGTTTGGAAGAAATCAATTTATTATTCAATGGTGAGGCCTCAAGGTGGCTCGGTCGTGATAATTGATATGTATCAGGAGGAATAGTAAATCCTCTTGTGGAGGCAGGCAGAGAGGAGGCTGTGGAAGCACTGTGAAGAGAGGGGGAGGAGGTCGAGGAGGTGGGCAATCTTGGAAAAATCTCCAGAGAGCCCTCCAGATTTTCCTCAAAACTGTTGTTTCTCCATCGCAAATGATCCCAGTCCCAACAGACCCAGTACAACTCTACTCTAATTAAACATGTTTCTCTTCACTATTTTCCTTTCTTTCTTTCTTTCTTTCTTTCTTTCTTTCTTTCTTTCTCGGTCTCTGTCCACCTTTAATCTCTCCCCTGCTTGAGATTTTTCCTCCGGACAGTCGAAGAAAGACAAGTGACAGACATCAGTCACTCAAAGCGAAGAGCAGAGTAGTCTGCTGGGAATAGCATGTAGAAAAACGGAGGCATTCTTCTTACAGCATCCGCGCGTTAGTCAGATATTTCTGGAAATGCACTTTAACAGCACTGTTAATACACTGCATTGTGGGAAAAAATAGAAACCTCTGATGAACAAAAGGGCACAGACAATAGGTAACCCCACAAGTACATTTAAGAAATGCGTCTTTCAGCTCTATGCAAAGTGTAAACAGATTGCATATCTGCAACTGTGTGTTTTTCAGAGGTTCTACTTCTATGTTCAAACAACCTGTAAAAACAAAAGGTCCAGGGCTACCAAATGAAGCAGGAGCCACTGCTGCTGTGACTGCTGGATGAGTCTCTCTCTCTCTCCCATGACAATTACAGACAAACAGGAAGCTGTCATTAGCTAAAATAAACTCTCCCAGAGTTGTACCTGAATGGTGCGACCATTGAACCCCCGCGCAGTCGGCCTGCTGTGCTGTGTTCCGTCACCTTGGTAACAGCCGGCTGACACGGAAGGAGGAGTAGGGCGGTTGACTTCGACGTACATCGCAGAGTCTTTCGCATCGCTAAACGCCACATTGCTATTCTGGTTACATTTTCCAGAATGATTATGATGGATACCAACTGACAACAGAGGTCTGTGATGTCGTTTGTAATCAGGTGGATTGTGAAGCCGCTTCTGTTTGTCGTCTCATCAGCTCACTAATCAGAGAGCAGGCCGCTGGTAATTATCTAGCCCGCCTACAGCATGCAGCAGGAAACAGCAGCCCAGAATCAGCCCACTCTCAAACCTCCTTGTGTCTTCTCGGCACTGATTGCTCCTGCTTCATCTATCTGGAGATGCATTAATCAACTCACTTCATTCAGGTGAAGGCCCGTTTATTCATAACACTTGACATTAACCTTGACTGAGCAGCAAATTAAATTCAATTATCAATCCAGTGAGCCGTGGAATTCGTACACCCAACTGCGAGTGAGCACAAATCATAATGGTATTTTGGTAATGCTGATTCATGTAAGCTCAGCAATAATACTGATACAATAATGGTTATTCAAAAACTAACAGAGGCTGTAAAGGAGGCTCTGAAAGAATAAAATAAAGATAGATTAAAATACTGCCTCCCAATGTCCTGTAAGAGTGATCAAACAGAAAACAACTTTGAACGTTGAAATCACTGAATCAGGGGAACAATAGTGAGCAAGGACTTGCGCTGAATACACAGAGGCCTGTTTTTCAGACTTCAAAGAACTAATCCAAAAACCTCTCCCCATGTAGAGTAAACAGGGTTTAATTTGTGGCTGTGGATTATCAGATGATACAGCCCCAGAGAGTCTACCAGCAGCAGGCTCAGAATATCCCTCTGTATTAATGTTCAACACATTTTTTTTATTTCAGTGCCACTTAAGTATTTGCCTCAGTGTAGATAACAATGTAACATTATGTAACATGATTTACACGTCAGTGTCGGTGAACTCATGATTTGAAGAATTCACTGTTTATAGAATTGAATCTTCCAAGACACTGAATGGTAAAAAATAACTTTAAATGACAGCTTCTATGTAAAGGTAGAGACTGGTGAGTATGTGCCTATCTGCAAGAATACTCCCCCGGGTTCCTGGCTGTCCTATTCCCTCCCCAGGGAGGGGCTGATTAGAGGCTTTGAGTTCTCCTACTGGGTAAACAGTATACCTGAAGACCATCCAGTCACAGTTATCTATATCATCAGATGGAGTCCGGTGGGAGAGCTGCTCCTGTGCATACCAAGCACAGAAGAAAGGAGGGAAACAGCAAACAGAGAGAGAGAGAGGGAGGGGGGCAGTAGTACAGGTCAAGGCTCCATTTCACCAGGGTGCCGGCCTCACTGAGGCTCAGCGGTGTGCACATCTGAATTTTTTGTGGGCTGTTGCACTCCCTTGCAGATGGAGTTGATCTGACATATTGGAGGAATAGATTTATGTACAACAACACCGTGCAGAAAAGTACTTCTGATTCTCACTGGCTGACTGCAGAACAAAAGGGCAAAATCTGCATCCCATGCTGTGGGACATGGACATGAAGGTGCAAGGACAAACCCAAAGGAAGAATCTCTCAGAGAACTTTACAGCAGAATCTTTCAAGGATTTATTAACACAGAAAAGTTGTCCAAAACGATTCATCTTCCTCCCTCCTTTGAGGCTTCATGGATTCCTTTCTCCTTTGAGGGACGGACACAGCAAATGTCACCATTCATATGGGCACATGTAATCCCTGAGCTCCTCTCCTCTCCCTAGAGAGCGTCTGGGTTTTAATGGTTGGGACCGATGAGCTAACCACAGCCTGGCATGCAGACCAGAGTCAGCCATGATGATGGACAGGTGGGTTCTGTGATATGGTGATAAAAGCCTCCCCGTGCATAAGTTACAGGACCAAATATAAAGCAACCTGCATTGTCTGTATTTTGAAGGGTTCTAATAAAATCCTTCATCCCACTCTACTGTAACCAATCAGATTACATGAATTACATGAAAAAAGTGTGTGAGGAATATTGAGGACAGAGAAGTAGAAAACAACCTACTTGTGTAGGTCAGACTGCATCATTTGGATTAACAGACCCAGAAACATGTAATTTCAGTGTAACTATACCATAAGTTCAAATGGGTCATTGAATAGGATATTAAGCACCTGTGGGACATATAGATAAGAATGTATCCTAAGTGCTAATGAATCTTATCCTTATTTCTCCTATAGTGGTCCCTCTATCAGACCTGTGCTCCTCATGGTTCCATTACAGGATAATTAGACTTCGTCTTGCTCTGTTCAACATCTCCTGTTTAAGGCAGCCTCTTTCAAAGTGGGAAGCCTCCTGCAGATTATAAGCAAGGACCCTTTTACCCTCCTTCTGAGTGAACTTTTATAAAACATTTCTGCTTCATTAAAGCTGCACTAGGCACAACTTTTTTTCACAACCTAAATCTTGAGATGGGCCTGCAATACAGAAGAGTGTCCCATCCCTCCTAATTGACACCTCATAGATTTGTCCTATTTGCCCAATTTAAATTCTGGTGTCAGGTATGGATACTCAGTGATAAATTAAAACCTCTTTTGCCTCTCTCGTCGCTTTGGTATAAACCATCACAGACGAGCTGGGTTAGTAAACATGAGCGTGCTGTGTGCAGTTTACTGATATGACATTACATTACACACAGGTAAAATCTTTAGGTCTCGCTGCTATTTGGAGTCACCAACATGCAAAGGTACCTAGTGCAGCTTTAAATAGTGTACAATGGAGACTGCGAGAGAGGGGGTGACATGAAAAAAGAGGATAAGCTGTACTCAGCACACAGCTTCTTAAATACAAGATATACACGCTTGCCACCACTCCAAAAAACACGTTTTTGTTCATAGGTTGGCTAGTTATTCAGAGTCAGGATATGTGCAACTTACAGCTATGTGCTACTGCAATCGACATTATTTAATGGTCTTATATATTTTGGCATTTGACCCCCTTGGAGACTATTCCTGTGGCAGTAACCTTTATAGGTCAGCTAATGGCTCTAAGTTACTGCTTCTGCTCTTGCTATTTCTGAGTGCACTTACATTGGAGGATTACTTTTTCCATTGCACATTTATCTACAATGCAAATTGCTTGTGGAAGTCTAACACTAGCAGGTAGGAGATTATTTTCAAGTTCCCTGTTTTCCCGATAAGTCATGTTGTGTCATTGTACAACATTAGATGTTTGATTTAGGTTTTGCGTATTGTTTGTTGGACTTCTTCAGTTGTAGTAGTGACCTATTATCGGTGATTTACGCTCAAGACACTCATAGCTGGCAAACAGGTACCTTGAGCTAAGCTAGTTTTCCCTTGTTTAATTTTAGATGTGGCCTGTCAGTTTTTTGCTTGTTCATTGCTCTCTGTTGCAATGATTAAAACTACAAGATCAAATCTGGATTAATTTAGGCTAAGGTATGCTAAGTGCCACACCTTTCCATAGTCAATTGACCCATGCATCCAATGAAAGGGGGTGTTGTTGAATCAGACTCTGTAACCTCCTGCTGTAACCTCCAACTTTTAAAACTGAGTTGGCCTTCAAAAAAAATGAGTTTGACATTTCCATCCCCTGGATGTTTTAGTTCTAGTCAGTTAGCCTACTTTATCTCCACTCTGCAGACAGACACATATTAATACCCATCAGTAATGTCATGTAGCGCATAAAAAGAACACTCCCACAAAAAGTTTAGGAGGAACAGCAATCTGTGATGTAAATTTATGCTAATTTAATTTGCTGTAGAGAGGAAAAGCCTTGCTGTGTTTCAGCTTCATTTAACAGAGAAACAAAAGAGCTCAGCTGTCTCTAAACACTTTTTTCCCACTGATTTTTTCTGCTACATTAATGATTTGTTTCCCTCCATCAAGACTTTAATGTGCACATAAACATGGAAGTTTCCCTCAAGACTATCTTCTATGAGTATTAGTGCACCCACCACATGAACCGGTCAGTAATAATCACAAGTCGGACTACGACTGTGCTGGCTATGCAGCATGGATTCAGCAAGGTGCCCTTCTTCACACTACTGTTGTAAAGAGCTGTTATTTGAGAATTTGTGGCCTTTCTGTTAGCTTGAACAAGTCTGCGATTTTTCCTCTGACCTCTCTCATTAACAAGGTGTTTTTGGCCATAGAACTGCTGCTCACTGCATGTTTTTTGTTACTTGCACGATTCATTGTAAACTCTAGAGATTGTAGTGGTGAATATCCCAGGAGGGCAGCTATTCTTGAGATGCTGGAACCGCCACGTCTAACACCAACAATCACACCAAGTCCCTTAGATCACGCATCTTGCCCATTCTAATTTTTAGTTGATCAACAGGCTTACCTCATTTGAATTAGAGGAGCTGATGTTGTTGGCCTGTTATCAGGACTTCAAAATCATTCAATAAATACCCTTTCAACCAAACTACATTTTTTGCAGAACATCGGGAAGAAGATTATTCTTATCCTGAGCTATAGTAGATTTGAAAACAAAATTATGAAAATTGAATAATATGGGACCTGATGCTATTTACTGGTTTGTTCATTGAGAACTTGCCAAGTACTTAATTATGTATTAGGATTTTGTTATTCATGCAGCAAGTGCTGACACAATAATCACCAATATGTTCCCCTATTAGTTAGTCTTTCTTCTTGACTTATGCCTACATATTACAAACTTCAGCAGACCCCTCTGTCAAAAAACTGTCCAGCAGGCATATGTTACATAACATTAACAAGCAATTACCATCTATTCTGTGTGTGCCCATCTGTCTCTAACCTGTTTCCAATCAGTTCAGCCTGTATGAGGATGAAGGGCTTTAATAACAGATGCTTTTTGTTTGAATCACTAAATTTTACACACACACACACACACACACACACACACACACACACAGACAGAGGAATAAAAAATAAAGACTGAAGAGGTAATTTAAAGAATCTCACTCAACAGATTAAAAAAACGTATTAATGTTAATGATGACAATAATTGTGTTCATTTTCAAATTACTTTTTTTATTTTCTCTGCAGCTATTACGACACACAGAATAGCCTGGTAACCAAATAGGCAAAATGTCAGTCACCAGTTTTAGCATTACAAAACCCATTTACTGCTATTTTACAACAACAACAAAAAGCCAAAAGGCTGCTGTAGGGCACTTTATAGATGGCCACTACAGTACCTACCATAAGCATATACCTAATAGCCTATCATTTTTCATTCTGTATTCAATGTGCAATGTGCTATCCTTATTCATTCTTTCATACATGCATCCATTCAATCAAGTACGGGCAATTACGTTTTCCAGTTGAAATTAAACACACCTCAGTATTTTAAAAAGCAGTTTTATTATCAGATTATTTCAGCTAACCAAACAACCATAATAGAGTAATTCACTCAAACTCACTAATATGACAATTATTCACCAAGACAGCATCATTACATTATTATCATAGATACACTAATAACTGTTCAGTTCAACTCTAAACTGGTGCATCGTCAGCAAAGAAAGCAAACTGCTGACAGCCAAAAATGGAATATGACTCCTTAAACCAATTTAATATGATATATGAATATATGAAATGAATATTTAAGCAGCTCACAAGCCATTCCAAATGTAACATTGATCGGTATGTTTGTCCTGTCTGTTGACAATGGTTTGACAGATGACAAGGCTATGATTACATGCACACTGATACTTCAGTCTTAACGCAATTCTGGGCATCCTGTGATTTAGACGTCGCTCATGTAAACAGTAAAAAGTATTCATATTGTGAATATGACACACATAGTACTGAGATAATAGTCACATTAATTAATTAATAGTTTGGAACTGTAAATACCATACCACTCTGAGTAAGCCTGTCCATTGTAGTTTTCAAGTTGTGACGCTTGCCCAACACACCTCAAGTTGTTAATTCACGTTAATTAATTAATGTCTTGAGTCTCTGCATTGAATAAATTGTGGGTCAATTACATGTGAGCAATATGAAGGAGCAGAAATAAAGGGAACAAAATGACTGCAGTAAGGAGGGAGGGACAGGAGGGAAATGATTGACATTGCTTATAGCCTATGGGGAGGAAGGCATATGACACTGACCTACAGTATTTATTAACTGCAGTTTGCACGATTGCACAAAAACAGGAATATTAACATTAACCTTGTAATGCATATAAACAGATTAGTTGACTAAATCCCATAATCAAAGTCAATAAAAAGTCAATAAATAGATTAGTGTGTGCATGTAAAAATAGTCCCTGTAACATGGGTTTGCAGGTTGGGGCTCATCATAGAATAGCTGTTGCTCTATGTAATGTATTGATTGATTCACCAGTCACTGATACAGCCGTTGTAGAATTCCATGCACTCCATGCCATAGTTACAGTGCTACTGTAATATTGCTCCATCCACAGGAGGAATCAATTTAAAAAACTGATTCTGTTTTCTTTTCGGCCTGTGCATGGCAAACCGTTGACTGAGAAAGGCTTGCATTTACAATATTGACACTCTGTAACATTACTGCATTACTAGCTCAGGGTAGGTGCAAGAGATGCATGACCTGACCTTTATGATGGCTCCCTCTGTTTAAGTGATAATCTGCTAGATCGTTTTATTCATGGTTCTGTGGTGTTTCTGCACTGCACTTCTCAGAAATCACTTCAGTCAATCAAACAGTGTGGCCAGTAGTGTGACATCTTTTTCCTTGGATTTTCTATTTTTATAGATGTCGCTCTTTTCTTTGTCAGTTCAGCCATGGTGGCTATTGCTGCTCATGCTAACTACCAAGATCTTCTTCTGTTTATTCCAGACAAACTGGAAATATAAAACGCATCACTTCCTGTGCACCAGAGGATTTTTCCCAGGAAAGACCTACCTGACATTGAGTGTTTAAAACAGCAAATGGAAAAGCTTTCATGAACTGGCTAGAGATTGAATCACTGTTGTGTTTTATCAAGCGATTGTGAGCAGCAAGATGAATATTTAATTATATTAAAGTGTCACAAATTATTACTTCAATTATGAAACAACTCTTTGTTGACAGAGCTGTATGAAAAACTAAGAACACCTGGCCTCAACTGTGAGGTAAAATATTAAAACAAGCAAATGTATAAAGAAATTAAAAATGCATCAACTTTTTACAGCTCTCCCATTCAAATCCCTCCTGTAGAGACTGTTAAGTGTATATTTCCAGTATTTATGTTTGGATGGCTGGCTTTCATTATATCATTTATGTCTCTTTGTCAGCCTATGTCAGAAAATCTCTCTTTCCCATTCTCATGACCTTTTATGCTACCTGTCAGACAAACACAGATTAGCACTTCAACAGCACACATTAAATGTCTCGGTGTAGAGTGAGGGAGGTGACTGACAGTGACAACATTTTATAGTCTGCGCTGCAGTGTGTGCATAAAGCTTTACTGTTGAAAGCCATTTAAAGATCTGGTGACAGCTGCTCACAGCGGGTGGTAAGCAGAAGGGGGGAAAAAATCTTATATCAAGGTAAAGCTTTTATTTGGCTCATGATATAAAGAAAAAACACACTGAATAACATAAAAGTGTTTGGAGCACTTTCAAAAATGAAGTAAAAGGAAAGATTATTTTTAAGCTGCTCTGTTGTAGTCATACACCGATCAGCCACAACATTAAAACCACTGACAGGTGAAGTGAATAACATTGATTTTCTCGTTACAATGGCACCCATGGGATATATTGGGAAGCAATTGAACAGTCAGTTCTTGAAGTTGATGTGTTGGAAGCAGGAAAAATGGGCAAGCGTAAGGATCTGAGCGACTTTGACAAGGGCCAAATTGTGATGGCTAGACGAGTTGGTTAGAGCATCTCCAAAACGACAGGTCTTGTGGGGGTTTCCCGGTATGCAGTGGTTAGTACCTACCAAAAGTGGTCCAAGGAAGGACAACCGGTGAACTGGCGACAGGGTCATGGGTGCCCAAGGCTCATTGATGCGCGTGGGGAGCGAAGGCTAGCCCGTCTGGTCCGATCCCACAGAAGATCTACTGTAGCACAAATTGCTGAAAAAGTTAATGCTGGCTATGATAGAAAGGTGTCAGAACACACAGTGCATCGCATCTTGCTGCGTATGGGGCTGCGTAGCCGCAGACCGGTCAGAGTGCCCATGCTGACCCCTGTCCACCACTGAAAGAGCCTATAATGGGCACGAGATCGTCAGAACTGGACCATGGAGCAATGGAAGAAGGTGGCCTGGTCTGATGAATCACATTTTCTTTTACATCATGTGGATGGCCGGGTGTGTGTGGGTCGTTTACCTGGGGAAGAGATGGCGCCAGGATGCACTGTGGGAAGAAGGCAAGCCGGCGGAGGCAGTGTGATGCTCTGGGTGATGTTCTGCTGGGAAACCTTGGGTCCTGGCATTCATGTGGATGTTACTTTGACAGGTACCACCTACCTAAACATTTTTGCAGATCAAGCACACCCCTTCATGGCAACGGTATTCCCTGATGGCAGTGGCCTCTTTCAGCAGGATAATGTGCCCTGCCACACTGCAAAAATTGTTCAGGAGTGGTTTGAGGAACATGACGAAGAGTTCAAGGTGTTGACTTGGCCTCCAAATTCCCCACATCTCAATCCGATCGAGAATCTGTGGGATGTGCTCGAAAAACGTCCAATCCATGGAGGCCCTACCTTGCAATTTACAGGACTTAAAGGATCTGCTGCTAACGTCTTGGTGCCAGATACCACAGGACACCTTCAGAGGTCTTGTGGAGTCCATGCCTCGATGAGTCAGAGCTGTTTTGGCGCCACGAGGGGGACCTACACAATATTAGGCAGGTGGTTTTAATGTTATGGCTGATCAGTGGTAATGGATGGATGGATTTTAGTTGATTTTGGGGTTGTGCTTTGGCTGTGTTTTTATATGTAGATGTGAAACACACACACCAATCCACCGGTTGCTTAAAGCCTTTGTTTCATGTTCACACATATGGCTCAGACATCTCAAATTTGACAGAAGATTTATCATCATCATAGAAAAATGCTTATAAATTAATCCTAGTTTCACTGGAACAAAGTTGTGTTTGAATCATCATAACCATACTGCACGATTCCTTTAATAATGATTTGTAACATTTCAATATGGCAGAGAAATATAGACAAGTTGTTATAAGGACACAAATCACCATTTACAATTTAAATATTTACATCTTTGTAAACAACAGCATCAACACCTTAAAGTCCAACACGTTTGCCTGTTTGTGCCAGTATACACTATTTACAAAACAGAAAAGTAGTATGAATTGTTCCAGTTTTGTATTCACATCTTGCTGAGCCACTGCTCTAATATCTGAGGGCCTTTGTTAAGCACTAAGGCTCTCCAAGGCATCCTAGTCTTTCCTGTCTGTCTCCAACACCGCCTAGTCATTGGGAGGTCAGGGGTCCAACTAAATGAAATACTCCTTTTGGATTTCACTGGACGCGTTGTGGGAGTCCGCCTGGCTGTTGAAGGGGAACTCTGGGCCATCTTCAGGTTGGGCTCCCTTTACTTCCTGGTTCCGATACGTCTCTTTCCTCCTGTAGATCAATCTGGCCATTATCGCCAGTGCAGACACAGCGACAAAGATCACCACGGCTATCACACCTGAAAACCACAGAAATAAAATAAGAAACTTAGGAGCAATTGAATAGTTTTGCTACTTTTTAACTACTTTTTGTTATATAAGGATATTCGGTTACTAAAGCTGCAGTGTGCAACTTTTTGACATTAAAATCACAATAAATAAATAATATACATTACACATTATCAGTCTGTCTGTCTGTGTGTACATTCCTAAATCCCAGTTTGCCTGAATTGGCTTTTAATGACATTTTGGGACATACTCCATTTGCTCAGGGAAGAAACAAACAGTAAGAAACAAAAGTACAGTGAAGCTAAATGTGTGGCAGAAAAGACCCTTTGAAAACACTGTCTTTTTATTTCAGATTGACTGCTGTGGCAGACTGGAGGGAGGGTGGAGGTGAGGCTTAGGCTGGATCCAGGAGAGAGTTGAGTCGGTGGACTGACTCTCCCCTGGATCCAGTACCGGCTGCAGCCAGTTGAGGCTGATTGCAGCCGGGCCCTTTTAACCAGTGTGTGCGTGTGTGAACGAGTGGTGAATGACGGAGGAATTGAGTCAGACTATGGTGATGGAGAGAGAGCCAACGTGACCAGCAGCGCATTGCTACAACTGCATTTGTTGTCTGCTTCTTCAATGCTTGCGGAGGCTTTACAGATGCCGCTTACTTCAGCCTCAGGCTAGGTACCGTTTCAAGGTAGACAGCTCATCAAGATGAGTGACAAGCATTGGGATGAGAACTTGACCAAGTGAGGGGGAGGAGGGCAAGACTATCAATACACTTCCTGCCTCAAGGCAAAACATTGCGTATTGTAGCTTTAAGTCCTTGGTTGATAAAATTATAATACCTTTGAAAATTGGGTCCTTGATATTTTAGGAATATTGAATGATGGACCTCGGGCATATATTTTTTTCCAAAAATGGATATACTGTGTTTCAGTAGAAAATGGTTCAAATCAAGAAGATGAGTGTCTTTTGAAAACCTGACAAACTTAGTGATTACAGCAAACGAGAGAAGATTAAAACAGAATTTTCCTATATATCTTGTGCCAATTTACGCTGTCTTCATATTGCGGCTCAGTAGTGGGATTTTAATGTGTGTGTTGTTCTGGAACAATGGAGAGTCTTGTGATCCTCTGCCACACTGTGTTCCTCATGTCTTAATCTAGCACACAAAAATGTGTCAAAGGATTGCACAACCACTGTGAAGTCAGTGTGATTTTTCCCCTGTGTATGTTACTTCAATTTCCTAGTGGTGGTCTGACTGTCTTGCCATCTAAAAAATGTCATCAAGTATCCTTTCCAAAGCCTTGTTTTAGCTGTACAGAAACCCAAGCATAAAGAAATCCAGTTTAATTCACTGATGTTTCTGGTTTCATTTAGTAGAATAACCTATCTGGAAATTGAAGAGCCAAAATACTGCTAGACTCAATTTAATGCTGCATTAAAGTGGTTTAAAAATGAATGGCCATGTATACTTGTTAAAGTATTTAGTTGCGCATTCCTTTTGTGCATTCAGACCCAAAATCCCCTCATTAAACACCCAGCCTTAAACTTCTTCTCCCTGGCTCTCGCTTTCTCCACAATCTACAAGATCAAAACTACTCACTCCTCACTTTGATCCATCTGAACTGGCAGACGTTCAAAGGTTGGGAATGGTATTCTGTCTGCCTAACTCTTTACTCATGAGTCACTGGTAGTTATGATACACTAATTAATTGTGGAGAAATGGATTCCTGTTACAGTACCTCCAATTAGAGCTGAGTCACTTCTGATGGCATTGACTAAAGGTTGACCTGGGTCCACTGAACCAGATTGGTCTGCAGAGAGAGAGAGAGAGAGAGAGAGAGAGAGAGAGAGAGAGAGAGAGAGAGAGAGAGACGTTGAGGTGAGGGGGAAGAAGGAGAACAAAGACAGGATGGAGGCAAGAGAGACATTAGAGAAAGTGTGAAAAAGAATAAGAGAAAAGATGAAGATAAAGGAGTGGAGAGAGATAGAGAGGGGAAAGCCAGAGACAGGATGAGTAACGGTATCAGTCAGTGCAGACAGTGCCCATTGAATGCCTCAGCACATCTTCAAAAAGGACTGCACTACAGATATCTGACCAATCTCATCTGTCGCAGTGTCATCACTCTGTCTGCTTACCAAGGAAGATGGTGTATGTACTTAATGAGCCCATAGAAAAGTTAGACGAACGGCCCTCAGAAAATAGAGGATGCATTCTTTTAAGGAGACGTATGAATGCAATCAGTCACACAGGCCCTCTAGGGGGTTACACAATAATATAACATAATTAAAATAGGGTCTGTGCCCTCTCC
Source organism: Gephyroberyx darwinii (assembly GCA_900660455.1). Classification (NCBI taxonomy): domain Eukaryota; kingdom Metazoa; phylum Chordata; class Actinopteri; order Trachichthyiformes; family Trachichthyidae; genus Gephyroberyx; species Gephyroberyx darwinii. The sequence goes on along the minus strand of CABFOQ010048779.1, from coordinate 3,199 downwards.
TTTCACCTGATAAGGAGTGTGTGGTTTCTGCTGCGTAGGGATTGGCTGGAGTGGAGGAACCACAGCTGGTATGGGCCAATGGGCCGGTGATGATGACCGGACTGTCAGGGTGGAGCAGAGCAGCTTTCAGAGGGCTGATGGAGTTAAAGTGGACGGCTGACAGACAGCCTGTAAACCCTAGAGAGGCCAGTCTGGCCAGCTCTGGATCCAACTCAGAGTCTGGATACACAGAGAGAAAGACAGACGGACAGACAGACAGAAAAAAGAGGAGGCAGACAGAAAGAGAGACAAACTTAAGGGGGGGTAAGTGATTTGCAAATATGCATCTAGCTGTAAACCCTGTGATAAACATTAAAGGTGTCATACGTAGAATTTTAAACATCAATATATCATTGTCAAATTAATTGTGACATCTTTCTATAATTATATGATTGGTCTCTCACACCAGTGGTATTGTTAGTGGTAGGGTTTCTCAAAATTAAGACCTGTTGCCTTTTTTGAGGAGGAAGTCATATGTTGGAAGTGATAGATCTTCTCTGTGATTGTCTCATTTGTTTACAGTAATTACAATAATGTCTCAAAATTAATATGGTAAATGATTCACTGGTGTTAATAAAATGCTGCACGTAACACCTTAAACATTAATTGAGCAAAAATATATTCCAGAAGTGCTGTGCCAACACATTTGCCTTTGAAACTGCCTTCAAAAACTAAAGTATGGTTTAGTTTGCTGCAATACAAATTGTGCTGCAGGCTTTAGGATTTGTCTCCAATTAACTCTGATGGCTATGGTGTGACACAAACACACACACAGACGAAAAACAAATATCCATGTGAGCCCAAAAGAAAATAATGATCATGGGTTGATATTTCTAAGATTGCTATGACCTCTTACAAATGGGTGGCGGTAAAAAAAAAGGTTTAATCACCAGCATTAGTGGTTGTTCACAGTGCTTTTACCAACAAATATTTGGATGTTTGTTTGAGCAGTTGAACCACTGTGGCAGGACTGGCCTTGGATCCTGCTGCTATAGGCACTGAAAGTTACCGCCCACCTCCTCTGACCCTTTGCCTTCACCTCTCTCTCTGTATCACTCTCTCTTTCTCTCCTTCTGTATCTCTGTCTCTCCAACTCTCTCTCCCTCTGTGAGTCTTGGAGTCTCTCCATTCATTCCTGCTCCATTAGTTAGGCTGATGGATGACAGGGCTGGCTGAGAAGTGACAGAGAATCAACTATCTTGCTGCCTCTCTGATACTGATATGGCTGTCTGAGTCCTCTGGCTCGGCAGAGGGAAGGCCGGGTCACATGCTAACATGGCCATGTCAGCATACTGTACGCCATGCAGAGAGAGACGGCACTAGCAAAAATGCAAGGAACTTTACCCAAAAACAGTTGTGGCATCAGTTTGGATCGGTTTCCTACAGCAGGTATGTACATCATGTGCTCGTGTGCATAACATGAAACATTTTTGGTTTTGTATGGACAGATTTTCTAGTAAGAGAGCTTTACTTTTTACAGCGACCACAGCTTTTCCACATCAGGGAGTTGTAACTACAGTTCAAAGCCCCTCAGCCTTCATGTATTTAACACCTTATTTCTCAGTTTGTCTCAGATGATGTTATTTAAAGAGAACATAAGTCACAGCAGAGCAGAGCACAATGTCACCTTGACGCTATTATAAGTCCTACCCCTTTTAAGAGATACACCGTGAAGAGAGACTGTTCCCATAGAGGGGGAGAGGAATGACGCAGAGCACAGTAGTCTGTCATGCAGAGAGGGCATCTTCTTGGTTTATCCTGACCCCGCCCACAACAGCAAAGGCTTATGGGTCATCATGTTGGATTGCAGGGTGCTGACTCCAATCTTCTAAGTAATTTGTGCTTTTCAGTCTCTCCTCATTACCATACAAAGTGGAGGACCTTTTCTGAAGTTATTACCATTAGGGCTGTCTGAAGCAGTTCTCCCTCTCAGCCAGACAGACATGAGGAATAAAGACTGTATTATTCAACATTTTGATAACACAGATAAGAATGTACCAACATATTGCTTCTGAACTGCCGCTGCTGGACTTAACAAACAATGTCATCATTATCATTTCCCCAACCGTTCATGTAACCTGTATGGCTTTAAAGTGCATCTAGTACCACACATTGATTACCTAAGAGGGCGGTTCCAGTCAGTTCTGAGGTTGTCCTGAGTGTACATGTCTAGCCAAAGTGCTCTCTTTGTGACCGTTTGAATCATATTATCATCTTGGTGGTACGAGTACACAGCTGTTGTACAGACAGCATCTTTCCCTGGGGTCCACCCAACAGGAGGAATATAACACAGCGGAAAGCCCCAGAATAGCTGATTGCCAGATAAGGCCAAACATCTCAGCGCTCTTATTCAAATGAGCCTGTCTAAGTGCATGAGTCTGTGCTGAGAGTGCCTCACTTACCATGCACTCTCCCCAGTACAAGCGATTTGATGCCATTGAATTCTACATCAGATGTCAGATTGAAGTCCTCTCTGGTGTTCTGGTCAATCTGAAAGAAAATGCACAGCAGCTTGGTAAAGCAAAGACAGGAGAGCACAAAGACTCTACACTTTCAGCGACAACAATTACGACAATTATCTAGGGTGGCACTTGGCACTGCAATGTTTTAATGAGGGCTGCTCTGTTAAACATGACGACGTTCTAATCTGACCTCCATATTTAAAGGGGAATTCTGGTATTTTTAAACCTGGGCTCTATGTGTACAAATTATACCGCAAAATAGGTACAAAAAGTTTTGGAATTGCTCCAGTAGATCGCCTCAGCCGTAAAGGATCGCTACAGAGATAGATTTTTTTAACCAGAAACAGAAGTCTCGCTCTGAAATCTGAAAGATGAGGTGAGTTGTTGCAGGAAGAGGTTAAACAAAGGTTTCTGGTTAAACAAAGGTCTATCTCTGTAGCGATCCTTTCCGTAATGTTGTCAGACACTTCCAATAACAATATGAGCCTGTCAGTGGCAAAAACAAGCACTTTTAGTGGACATACTTTGATCGGCGCACTTGCCCCTGCCGATTACGTTGCAGCAATAGCAGCCCGTTTTGGGGTCTAAATGACTAATATGTCCAAATAGGGCCCAGGTTTAAAAAAAAAAAGGAATTCCCCTTTAAATGGCATTCAACACCAAAGCTGAAAACCAGTAGAACCATGTGTATTGTATGT
>CABFOQ010048778.1:0-18654 GCA_900660455.1 Gephyroberyx darwinii | reverse complement strand
GTTTCACACAGCCATCGGCAGGGAAAAGGAGATTTCATCCAACCTGATCAAGCATGGGGAGGAGGACAAACAACGCTGCAGAAACCGCACATCACAAGCAAACACGCACTGCAACAAAGAAGTGCTTTGGGGGGCGGTGTGTGTGTGTGTGTGTCTGAATGTGTGTGCGTGCACGTGTGTGTGTGTTTCTTTGTGGTGATGTTATCTGTCTTTTGTATGAAGCACTCGCTTTCTGTTCTAAATAAACACAGCAGTGCAGGGCAGCTTAGGTCAGGACTGCTCTCCACCATCTCAAATTCACTATGTGTTCCAAAGGACTGACACTGACACACACACACACACATACACACACACACACACACACACACACACAGAAAGCTGCCTCCCCTCATCACGCTGGCTCTCTGGGGCTGTGCAGAGAAAACCTTTCATCAGACACACTCGGAGAGAAAATATTTTAGGCCAAGACGAGAACAACAGGGGCTGGGGAAATTGATTTTGATTTGAAAGTGACGGTAAATAATGGGGCTTGGAAACTGTCCCTGAATCTGAATCTGTTTTTCATTCCAGAATGTAAATGGCTGCATATCAAGACTTTTGAGGGTAAACAGGTTTGAATGAGAATTCCAACACACACACACGGGCACACACATCGTATAGACGGGCACACAATCAACCGGGCTTTGATAGAGGCATTAGTGCATCTCTTTGCAGCGGATCACCACTGAATTGATCTCATTGCACAGGTCAGTGAATGGCTCTTTCGCTCTCACGGCCTTTTAAGTCTGTGAAAATACCATAAAAAAGGGGGCTCATTTCATTCAGTCAAGGTCACAACACAAGGACATTTAAAATACATACCTGTGCAAAAAAGTGGAATCCCATCCTGCGCTCCGGTCCTTTCCCAGTTGCTGCACAACGGGTAATTTCTGTTCAGACCATGGGCTCGTTTGGAAAGTACATCAAACATTTATCACAACATGGTTTTAAACCACTCTCAGCAGTGCAGTTTTGTTCAGGCTTATACTTGCAGACGGGCACACACACACACAAGGACACACACTGCCATAGTTTTGCCATAATTGAATTGTTGGAAACAATCTCAGCAGCCACAATCACAATTAATAAACCCAAACACAGTCTCCCTATACTAAACCCAACTTCCAAATACATTTTGCGTCTTCACAGTGTCATCGCGCTGACAGCTATTAAAAAAAACGGAGTCGCCAAATTCTACATCATTAAATTCAACAAATGAATCATGATTTTGGGTGACAATAGTGGCAGGCATCGGTGTGACAAATGACGCTGAGAGGATCGTGACTTCCAAATTAATAGTGACTGACACCTAGCTAACTGCACCCCCGCGCTCAATTAATGTGAAACAGAACACAACAACAGCCGTCCGAGTAGAAGAAAACAACAAACGGGTAGTCTAGATTTGCCGCCCCTTGACAGCGAAATGTAAGACGAGCGATAGTGTTTGTGTGTGTGCATGCACCCGTGTGTACCCGCGCGCTCAAATGTTGTTTTTTTCTCAACCGCGGTCTCTTAAGTAGACACCTAACACGCCCTGAGCCCCTGACATTGAGTTTATAAGCAGGCGTTATTTTTAGAGATGCTGTCATGTTTCGCAGAGTGACAGCTTCTAAAAGCTTCCACAGACAACCCCATCTCCTTTGCACTCTAAAGCCATGTCTTCTTAACAGGGATGACTGGCCTATTATCTTACAAGATGAAAGCTGACGCGCCGCTATGCTTTCCATTTCTGCAAACACCATCGCTTTATGCCCGAGCCTTTTGATGTTTGATTTGCCCTCTCATGCCTGCCCGCCGTTGTGCCCACGGTCAATATCCAGCGATCACAATAATATCCGACCGTCGGATGTCAAGAGGGGTGTTTTTTACTCCGTTCAAACTGCACACGGTCGTGAAAGGGATAGCGCGCAGAAGGACGGAGAGGGGGTCAGAATGCCGTTTTAGAAAGCCACTCTGGGGGGAAACCGGACACTCTCAGGCACTTTGTCACATCAATTAGGAATCCTATCTGGGCTATGGCATCATGGCCTGTAGGGCAGCTGGACAGGACACGGCCATGATGTATTAAGATACATGTGGTTTGTGCGTGTGTGTTTGTCTGTTTGAGAGAGAAACAGATAGAAGTCATCCTTTGAACTATCTACTTTTGCCTCACTGATCCATAGGAAAGCTAATTTTAGACTGTGTTCCTCAGTAGTTTTAATTGCTTCACATTGCTCATTTCCTCCTCGCTGAGACTGAACGGAAGCAGGAGAGGAGATAGGCATTCTCTCTTTCTCCCCTTTTCTCTCTCTTGCTCACCAGTCAGCCACCAGTCAGTCAGGCCTTGAGGCTGTCAGAGGGGGAACAAAGTGACTCGGTGATGAGACAGACGCCCGTTGTCTGATCACATGGACTGATGCTGTGCCAAACACCAATGCCACTGGCTCACGCAACAAGGTCCCACTCACAACAGAGGAACACACTCCCAACCCAAGCCTTTTATAATTTCTCTGTCCTGTTTTTTTTTTTTTTGTCTACGCCTCTTTCTATCCTGCTCATCTGCCGGTTCCTTTACAATTTGTCTCCCACCGTGTTTACCCGGATCGCTGTCTCTCATGTCTTTGTATTTCCCTAAACTCTGTTGCTCATTGTTTCTTCTTCTGCCATTTAAATGTTGCGGCGGTGCATGGCGAAAAAGATGCTCCTCTGCAGTCATCCCTCTGCTCCTCTCTCTCTTTTCTAATTGTTCTCTGAGTGGGAAGGTGGGTTTCCCCGCTGTGTGCAGCATTACTGCGGCACAACACACAAGCACTGCCACGGACAAAAGCAATAACACACACACACACACACACACACAGAGAGAGAGGTGTTACCCCTAATGAGGAATCAGTGATTAAAAAAAAGACAAATTCATGTACTGTAGGTAACTGTAGGTAGTTTCCCTTCCCCTGGTAAAAGGCAGCAGACCTGATGCAGACACACAGACTTAAAGAATGTCATCAACAGGCGTTGTTTTGCCAACTTACATTTGTGTCTACTCAGCACCACTCCTATACACTGCTCTGACAGCCCTCATCTATAGCGTATCAAATCCTCGGAGATGTGTGTAAGAAACAACTATATTTTTGTTCCATGAATAAGGTGACTTCCCTCCAGATTTGTAGCTCCCAGCTGCAGTAGGCTATGTATAAATCAATGCCTTGGTGGGCTAGAGAGGGAGCAGTTATATTTATTCTGTTTCCTAGCTAGCAGCACTAGCTGTACTAGGAGGTAAAGGAATTCAATACACTCCACTGGAAGGCTAAGGCTGTTTTCAATCAGACAGAGGAATGGCACTACTGCTGATAGGGATAGATTAATGAAACAATACTAGTCAAGTCAAGAAGGAAAATACACTCTCCAACACATCACCAGAAAATAAAAATAAATAAATAAAAATAAAAGAAAATGGCACCACATGAAGAAAAGAAATAAACACAGACACACACAGACGTGTCAGACATTAGCAGTCTAGCCCGATACCTACAAATGCCCTAAAAAGACCTAAATTAAAAAAAATCTAATATACTGTATTTGATTTTGGAATATTATTTATGGATTCATATAAAGCACTTGAGTTTCCATACTTCATTTGCAGTCTGTGTGTGCAGTGCTGAGTACTGGATTAAGGTTGATGGCAATGAATTATACATGGAGTCTGAAATTCTCTTCATTAGATGACAAATCTCTTGTTTGAATATTGCATACTGTGGTAATAATACTGCTTTTATCATTGGGCATGGGAGTTGTGGAAGTGAGAAGAAATAGTCCTGTCATCGTTGTAATGCACCGCTGCTAATTCATTAATTCAACTATCAAATCATGCTTTTTAAATGTAGTTGCTGCTACATTAATTCTAAATAAAGAAAACATTGAGTGTCTGCTTATCTGCAATGAAGAAGTGAGTACATGCAAGTGTGTGTGGACTTGCAGCGTGTTTGTGTTTGTGCGTGTGTGTGTTTCTGCAGGCCTTGAGAAATGAGGCCCGGGCCTGGTTAATAATAGTGGCCGAGAGGGTCTGTTAGCGCAGCCCACTACATCACTCCTTAGCAGGGAGACATCTCCAGGGCTCCCTGCTACTGTGATGGAGTGTTGGGAGGAGAACAGACTGGTAGAGGGAGCCGGTGATGGAGAGGGGATCAGACGATGGAGGGCTGGAGGACAGATGAGATTCAGGCAGCGGGGTGGCAAGGAGGGACAGCAACAAAGGGTGAAGTGATGGAAAGGAGAAAAGTGCTGCAGTGGAGGGCACATCTGCTCTCATGTTGTTCTTCATCATTCCATCCCATTTACTAACACACAGGATCTGAAGTAGAGTAATCATCCCCTGCGCCATGTTTTGGGGAGCACCTATGCACCTCAACCCTGCAGGTAATGGGGGTGGGTGAGCGAGATTAAGTCACTGGTGTTTTCAAGTGGGTGAACTCCCATCACAGATGTTTGGTTGAATCGGGCACACGACACCTCCAATAGAATCAACAGTAAATTGATGCCATGTCAGATACCCCCACCCCATAGAGAAAAAAAACCCCATATTTTAGATTATGTTTAGAGATATGTTTCAAAATATATTTGTAAATGTAGATGGCATTCACTAGAATTATATACATTTGGATGTACTACTTGGATGTACTGCAGATCTGCAAGTACATAAAGTACAAGGTCCATATAGTCAACAAGACAAGAAACTTAAATGTTAGGCAGGATATAAACAAGAACGTAGTAAATGGGGCTCATTAAACATAACACAACCAATCAAGTAGAAATCTATGGATAAAAAGTGATGGAAAAAAATAACCACAGCATTAAGAGGGTGTGGAAAATAACAGCTGTAGAACATACCGACATGAAGAAAAAAGTTAATGAAAAATGAAATTAAATATGTTCAGAAAATGAAAGATATAGGCAATATAAAACAACCTAGAAGAACACATGTACTGTATATGGAAAAAAATGAAGTGAATTTACAGCATATTCATATACAGGATATACAAAATGTCTATCATGTTCACATTAAGACAGACAGACAACCTTTACTATCAAATATAAAATAAAACTTTACAGACGTGCAGATGTCACTAGGTGATCGCTTTATCAAAAACCTCAAGAAGGAGGCACCATAGAAAAACTCGACAATGTGCAAGGACACATGAGCATTGTTGTCTATTTTTATTATCATTATGTGACCATACTGTATATACAGATGGAGGTAGCATACATACAGAATGTGTCCAGAGATACGTGCCAACTCATATGCAGAGATTGTACAGGAAAATATACAGAATTATGTGAACATCAGAAACAGTGTAAGATTATGTATAGTTTAGAGCGCAGAAATGCAACAAAAGCAGTACAGGATAGTTTGTATGGGGGTTTTTTGGCCCGTTTTTAGGCCAGACAGCCTGCTTCTGATTTTGGATTTGTTGCAGACAATGTACAATATTACAGAGCCTCTTAAGGGTCATGTTTTTTTTTAGCTACTTTTGCATTCCCTTGCAAAGTTTGACATTTACACGACAGTTACACGCAACTAACGCTAATGCATGGATGTTCACAGTGACATATAGTTTAACTGCATAAAAGGATGAGCAGGTGATAGCCAATGGGTTTACCGGGCCTGGAGTAGGTGGTCGAGTCTGTTCCCCGTCGGCAGGCTATGTGTTTCCCCTGAACCTGAAGTTATTCTCATTCCTATCCCCAACCAGACGTCTTTTATGATGCTTAATCTAACCCCGACCATACCACGACCCTAACCAATGATCTCGGCCTACTCCCGAGTTTTGGTATCTATCCAACCCTGCCGGTTTTAGACTGCTGTTTCAGTCCTGTGTGTTCACTTGTGTGAAGACATCTGCCATTTCGTTATTGCTGCATCTGAACTTTTAATTACAGTAACTTACAAGCAAGCACTGTCAATCAGCGGGCTTTTGGTTAGCCCATTAGAAGTTGCGAGGGAATGCAGAAGTATTGCGAGGGAACGCAAAAGTAGTTAAAAAAGAAATCCCAACCATGACCCTTAAGGGGCTCCGTACAATATCTTCTGAAATAACTGGAAATTGAAACGTTAGGTCCTCACACATTCATCTGTTCATCATCTTTTATTGAACAGCACATGATCAAATAATAATAAAATTTAATTTAAAATAGACATATTTATAAAATCCTTTATGGCTTCAAAATTTAAAAGTGGCTATGGTGATGATTATTGACACCCTTTTCTAATACTTATAGCCTTTGGCTGCTTCCAAATGTTTCTTGTAACCATCAATACGCTTCCTGTGCCTTTCTGATGGCAGTTTCTCCCACTCTTCAATTGCAACCCACTCTGGTTTTTCAATGTTTGATGGATTTCTTTGACCAGCTGCACATTTCAGGTCTCACCATAGGTTTTCAATGGGATTTTGATCAGGACTCAATATTTTCTTTTGAACCATTCCTGGGTGCTTTTGGATGTGCGGTTGTCTGGAGTCTGGAGGACCCATGACCTTCGATTGACACCCAGTTTTCAGACACTGGGTTGCACATTCTGCTCCAAATTGCCTCGGTAATCTTCCGATTTTATGATGCCCTTAATACGTTGAAGATGTCCAGTACACGAGGCAGAAAAGGAGCAGCAAACCTCTTAATAACATTGCAAACAGTGGAAACAGGAACACCAAGGTCTCTAGAGATGTCCTTATAGCTTGTGAACAGTTATGTTTGGTGATAATAGTTTTTCTGACATCCTCAGACAGCTCTTTTCTTTTCACCATTTTCACAGACAAACAGGGGAGCAGAACAGACTGTTCTATCACTTTAAAATGGACAACTGGTTCATTGCTACCATCACAGATGACACCTGCAACCTGTCACAGATGAGTTGTATTACACTGCAAAATAATCTATTTCCGCCAACAAAATGTATTTGAAATGTTCTAAAGGGCCAATAATCATCGCCATGGGCACTTTTCAATTTTGAAATGAATGTATGGAAACCCAAATTATTTCAGAAGACATTGTACATTATCTGCATTAAAATGTAAAGGTGCCAATAGTCTTGGCTGGAACTGTAACTGTGGACCAACTCTGCTTAACAGAACAGGAGAAGTGTCCTGTAAAGGATGACTAATCTAGACCAGAGACAGGGAGCGAGGCCAGGCACAGAGACTTAACAGAGAAAACAGTGAATAGAATATTGTGCTAGAGAGAATGAACAGATTTGTATGGATGAGCTTGAATGCAGCGAATTATGTGAGGTTTTGAATAGATTCCCCCAAACTGAAACTGCAGTGGGGGAGGATCGAGGAAGAGCAATGATTTGATTTTTCTGACACCGACTGAATACTGTAGTTGTCTGAGACACATTTTCATAGTCTCCAAATGCAGTTCATGTCATTCCTCTTTATCGGCTGAGAGCTGATGGTGATGGTTAAAATCATTTGATGGATACACAGAGGCTTCAATGTTAAAGTGTGATGGAGGATGTCTATGTGACTCACACACACACACACACGCACTCAACGCCTCCCACACCAACTCCACCCCGGTGCCCCCCTCCAATATGCTCTCATTTTAGATAATGAAAGAAGTCTGGAGGGGGAAAGCAGAGATCACTGATCCACTCTAAGTGAAAACCTATACTCTAGTTAATGTGGATACCCTCAGGGGAAGAGGACTTCTAATTGATTAACGGCATTACCCGGTTAAGACTTGAACTCTCCTGTATAAGAACAGCTCAATATGGGCACCTCGAGCATTTGGGAGACCCAGGTAATGAACACTTCTATGCTGCAGCGTCTGTGTATGGACTGTACTGCAGGTGTTTATCTACCTGAAGTTACAGACACGCTCCACTAGAGGCAGTGTTGACTCAGGAATTTCATTTCGCCCCCAGACTGGTTGACACGACTCTCTCTTTCGGAGCATGGAAGAAACATCACAGAATAACGCTGCAGCACAGAGTAGGTTTAAGGTGTATTCTCTTTTTCTCCACTTTGACTGGGAGTGGGGATGGGCGCAGGTGTGTGGTGGTCGATGTTTTCCCGATGTTCAAGGGTAAAACCTTGCGAGAACACACTGCGCAGAGCTCATATGCCGTATGTAACGAATGCTGGTTCAAATCATGGCGGGGTCTAAATCATTAGAAGATTGACATTACAATTGAATGCCTTTGATTCAGTTCAAAGATGAAGGACCCGTATCCTTTTGTGGGGTTTACATAGTTTTCTGTAATATTGCATAATCAAAGCTTGGGTCCAACGTTTCACTCACTTTGGATGGATGTTAAGCTTTAAATGTATTCTTTTCACTTCCCTGCAGTGTTGACATAGAGGCTGCAATGATTAATAAGACTTGTCTTCCTTTGAAGATGCTCATGCAACCATCCTCATCACACTGAAACAAGGCGCCACAGTTCAAAATGCTCTTTGATCTTCCAATGTTACTCTAAAACACAATGCAGTGACTTTCAGACGTGGAAGAGACGGAGAGTCTTTGGGGGATACTTTGTCCCATAGAATCCAGCAGAGCCATTTTCCATCAACAGGGGTAACAATGTAAAGCATTGTGGTGTTCAGAGCTGGACCTGTATGTAAATAGAAGTGCAGCCGAGGCGTTCAGGGCCCCGGGGGGAGAGTTATATGTCCTCAGGGTGTCATTGCAAATGGCGCTTTGACTATTGAAAATTACCTTGAGTTTTCGGGAACGTTCCGCACGGTGTCAGAGAGTCAACTCAAACTCTTTGAAGAGAGAGAGCGTTCTGAATGCGTGGCATTACACACACAACACAAAGGTGAACACACTGTAAATGGGATTTTTTTTTTTTACATTTTTTACTATGTTTCTAGAGGGTAGCTTTGAATGAAGAGGAGACCATCAAGGTGAAAATGCGTCCCTCATTTTTCTGCAGTCTCTACATCTATTAACCCGTGTGATTTAAAGGAGCAGGATTTCAGCTTCGATATCTTGCATTTAAAAACAAACCAGCCCCGCTACCTATGAAGCTGTGGGTGCTATTCCGTTGTGTTGTCATGGTGCAATGTTATGACAGTGCCAGATGAACTTTTGTACACCAATTCCCTGGTTGGTTTTTAAGCTCGGCCACGGACCGTGCCCTCTTGTTTTATGGGCTTGTAGATTGCTGGGAAACACATCAATCTCCTGTGGGTGCGATGCCGCGTGTCTTCCCCTCCGTGCCGTGTGACCCCATTGCCCTTCCTCTAGTTTCCACTGGGTTGCTCATCTCTGGTTTTTGGACCTCCGCTGCCCTGGTTATTAAAGAGCGCTGGGCGATATCCACCCCCTTCACCCCTTGCTTTCTGCCTGCCCTCACTCTCTTTGTTTCTCTTCCTCCACTCTTCCTCCTCTGCTCTGCTCATTCACCTGGAATAGCAAAGGAGATTGCTGTTGTTCTATTCCCGCACTGCCGCCGCCTTCTCGGCGTTACACCTCCAGGACACAGAAACTCCCAATATCCACCAAGTACACACCTACACCTGCAAAATATTGGTGTTACCGACAGACGGTTTCATTAATTGGAATCTATTTGTAACTCCCATCAGTAATCATACTCCCATTTCTTTGTTCTTGTTCCATCAATAAAACCTGAGGGCGGCAGGTTAGCCCAGAGGTAGAGAGGTTGACTAATGACTGACAGGATGCTTGTTTGTTCCCCGGCACATACAGAAGGATGTATTCTTAGTGACTAGCGCCATTTCTTTCCCTCAGGTAGATACGCCCAACTATTAGCTAGGTGAAGAAATGTTGAGACATATTTAAAATTGTGGTTTTTGAAGGGAGAAGTTAGTCAGGTATCTATGATGCCACAGTTTGCTTGTTAGGCTAAGTTGAAGGCGCAACTGTTCACACTCGAAGGGTTGTGGGCGTGCACGTGTTTGTGTCTATCTAGAACGAACGCAGAAAGACACATTCTAATTACCTTGTGTAAACTGTCCGGTGCCTGTCATTTTCCTGACACTCTACCAAAAGAATCGGGGGAGGAGGATCCTCTCAGAGCTAATTGCTTTCCTCCTAACCCCCTGACGTTTGGTTGAATAGAACGGGTTTTTGATTTTATAAGCCCCACAGTGTCATTGCCATCAGATTAAGCAAAAGATTGCTTAAGCTCAGCCATTGGCAAACCTTCTGCTCTCTGGAGCCCGCTCTCTTTCTGTCAGTACCTTTTAATGAACACCCTCCTGTCCTAATAGAGTCCTCCAGTACTCCCATCAATTCAGTCTGCTCTTAACCCCACCTCCCCGTTCTCCCCCTCCTCCTCTTCTTTCCCCGTCTCTCTCTCTTACTCTCTCTACTGTTTTAATTGCTTGAAGGTCAATGACAATAATGTGACAACTTATTAGAGGCCCCATCTGATGCCACTGATTTCATACCTCACTTTGCCACAGCACTTGGTTTCCAGGCAATTACTGAGCATGCTATTTATTAATTTCGCGGTTCATGGAGCATCACACACTATAAATAGTGAAGGATGGTAGCGCAGTCATTCACAATGTCGGTAGCTGCTCTTGATTTTGAGTGAGATCCTCCGGTGGGAAGGAGTCTTCCTCTTTCAGGCCTTTCACACTGCAGGTAATAGCTGTTAACTGAAATAACAATTTTACATCGGCGCGCGGTTACATATCCAGGATTTTGGTCTCAAATTCTATTTCGCCTCAAAAGCGTTTCATTATTGTGATTACACAGATAAAAGCAGCTTTCTGATCTGCCCTTATTTCGTATCCCTTTATCTCCAAAGGTAGCTGACACCACCGATGTCAGTGCGAGTGTTATCCAGCACCAACAGTTCAATTATGTGTTGTTTCCTTGCAGCGAGACAAGAGAGAATAGGAGCTCTGGAGATTGCCACGTAGTTCTTCCAAAAGTCTTTCTCTACCTGCCAAAGTAACGTGTCTCTGTGTTATGGAAACCATTTACACCTGTCAAGGCAAGACTTCTGTGTGTTTGGAAACAATCCAATAAATTAGACAAACCGATACAAACAACTCAGCCAGGAGACCTTGAGCAAGCAAAATTTATGGTTGATATCTTCTGGAGAAAAAAAATCCCTGCTGTCACATATGTTATGCCTAATTTTCTTTCTTTTTCAAAAGTTCCATTTTTTTTTTTTTTTTTTACTTTAAACGGCTGTCAGATGTGATATCCTATGAATTACCAAGTGTAAATAAATGTGGGTTTTTTTGTTTTTACCCCCACAAAGAATCCCCAAATTCTTATTCCACACAGCCTACAGCATTCTCTTTTCAAGTTTCACTACACATGAGTGGCTCTCTCACATCTGCAACGTACTTATGCTCATGCTTCTTGCCTGAAGGTGTTGCCTGTCTGAAATATTAACTCTGTCTGTCATTGTTGCCTTGTTATCATTCTTGAGCCACAGCATGGAAACCATGAATGTATTCTTGAATTTGCACCACTATATATTGGGGCATGACACACCTGTCATTCACAATAATACATAGGGTTGTTGACCTGTGGTTTTTCATCTCCCAGGCATGTTCTTAAAATCGGCTGCTTTCCAATAACGCTAGCCAAAGTAAATCAAGCATTAAGTCAGTGAAAGGCTCATAGTCCAAGAGTTTCTGCATATCTCAAGTCAGGATTCAGCCTCATGTTTTTTTCTTTACTTTATTACAGCATGCAGGTACAGTGTCGAACACACAGTTGCATAAATCAAGCCTATGAGCACTCGGTGTGTTGACAGCGTGTTGGGAGACACTTGTGGTTCCAAATCCCACTTTAATGGCTTTCTGTATGAGGCTGTATATCTGGGGTGTTAAAGTCCTGCCCGAGGGCATGTGTGTGGATGTGCTGTGAGTCTTTTTGTGTGTTTTTTGTCACATAGCCTCAGCTGTAAAGTCCTCTCTGCCAGAGGCTTTCCTGATTGAGAAGGTGGCTCCTTTTTACGGTCCGGAGCACGCTGAACTTTACGAGAGCGGCAGCGGTCCTCCAGTCCCGTGGCTCCCTGCTGAAATATCATGTTTGTTTATCTCTGGAGAGAATTTATTCTGCTGATTCATTGCCTGGCACTCCTGCAACGGCTGAAGGAATTCGATTTTCTCTTTATTTATTCGCTTCATTTTTCCTCCTGTGGAAGAGCAGTCTCTTGTGTGATACCGCAGGAAAACTTCCTTCCTCTTCTTCGCCTTGGTCCCCTGTGAAATGAGATTAGAGAGAGAAAGGAAGAAGAGAGATAGAGGACAAGGGACATAATAGAGTTATTATTCATTGTAATCTTGGTTCTCCTGTTGTTGCGTTTTCCCTCCCCCCTCAAAATAGGCTGTTACGTGTCAATATAACAGTTCATCAAAATGATCATGTTTGAACCTTTTGGCTAAAGTCTCCTCAGCAAATACTGTAATAGTATATATTTACTATGCTATACATAACAAGATAAATATTTGGCTGTTACTGGGCAGGGGTTGAAGCATATCATTCAGAAGTATTGTCCAATATCTTACAATTACAGAGCTGGTAACAGGCAGGCGTACCCCTACTACCGTGAACGATCTATCCCGACTTATTATGGAGGTTTACGATTTGAGACGGGTGTGACTTGATGTGATCTCAAATTCATTAAAAATGACATTGAGAAATGGTAAACTGCTGTGAAATTGTGTGTGTCTGTGTTGTGCGTGTGTGTGTGTGTGTGTGTGTGTGCGTGCGTGTGCGTGTCTGCGTCCCAACCGGTGCAGGTCATCCATGCTGAATGGCTTTGGAGGGGTGTTAGTCTAGCTGTGAAGTGGCTCACAGACCTGTGAAATAAAATAAGTAAAGGATACTAAAGCAGGTGGCCTGCTGTGATTTATCATGCAAACACATTTCAAACACAGGCTTCTCTAAATCTCTCTGTCTGGGTTCTGTCAGACTCGGGATACTGGAGCAGGCTGCATGTGGAATCGATATCCCCCCTTCTTACGGACTGGTTTGGTTCAGCAGCATGACAAGCCCAAAGCGGCGGTGTCAGGGCTGCAGGGGAGAGCAGGACACACCTTTGCCATTTTTTCACTCTTCCTGCAGTTTTTCGCACATCCAATGTGCAATCAGCTTGACGTGCAACCACTTGGCGTCACACATAATGGACAGGCCCTTAAAAGAGGGAGAAGAAACCCCTTGCCTGACACACTCCTCTGGCAACGTAGGGTCACATGGGCTTTATATCCAGGTCACAGGGTTCCTGCATGCGTCGTGCTCTCTCAAAGCCACAGGGAGCCATTGCAGGACTACACCATAAGGGATGAAGCAAGCATAAGACAGACTTAAAGTGGAAATGGAACAGTAAATGTTTCTATGCCAGGATTTGTGTTTCATTTTTAATTGTTTTCTGCCGTCTAAGGCAGGAGTATAACAAGCTAATCCGCGTGTTCTCTGAAATTTTTGGAGCAGCAGGAATTTGGAGAATGTTGGCTCTTGTTGTTCGTTTCAGTTACAAAACCAATTGCTGTTCTAAAATGGTTCTTAAATAGATGAAGAGAAACGTCTCATTTGTGCTTTGTTATTTTCATATTTTTTTCTGGGAAATTGCATAAATGTATGGAAAATACTAATATAATGGTTGTGTAAAGATCCCAAAGCAGGAAAGCAAAAGTGTTTTATTTGAGGAATAATTCTAAAAGATGAACACATCAGCTCTTCGATTATATTCCTAATGGAACGGAACCTGCACAACGTTCAGTTTCACTTTTTGCTGCTCAGCTTGTTCCTAGTTTTTTTTTGTTCTTTGTTCCATTGTGAATCTAATGGTGGTTATTTAATGTACTGTGAGTCAGGTACCTGTAGCCGGACTATAATTGTCCCCTAGGGGCACTTACACTGTTTCAGCTAGGTAAATGCTTTGTGCCTGTAAGCCTATTGTGAATTGTATCAAAGGAAATTAGATTAAAGCAATTGAATTTTCATGGTGAATTACTCTTTACCCCTAAAATGACCCATTCAATGAGAGAACAGAGCCACAGCTATCATACCTTGCGGTGTATTTTTACAAATGGACTCGAGAGAGGTGAGTTGATTGAAATGATAGTGCGGTATGAGGCAGGTGTCCTTTCTCACAGTTGACTTCAGCAGACTGAAAACAAAACACGTAAATGTCTCGTAGGTTTTTTTTTAATTTGACAACTTTTTCAAACTGTACAGTGTCATATCCAACATACCAAAAAAAGTTCTATTTTAAAAGCACTCAGTTTGTTTGTCTCGCGATGAAGTGGCGGTAATGGATGCTTCACTTGATCAGCATGCGACACGAGAAAATAATATGCCATGAAAGTGACTTTTCATTTACTGGCAGCACAGATAACCACATTACACGCTAAAGACAAGAAAAGCAGAAGGACAAAATTAAGGGTTGTTTTCTCTGATAGCTGTATATCGAATCTGCATGACTTTACATAATATAGTCCATAAAGGCAACAATATTCATAATGTGACAGCTAAATCATATTTTCCTTTATCGGGCATCAACATTAATTTGACTTGAATTTCAGGGTAAAGGGGGCTCGGGTTTGGGGGGCAGCAGGGGACGAAGGAAGAGAGAGAGGAGGAGGAGGGAGAAAAAAAAAGAAAAAGCGTTACTGGCATCCCTGCTGAGTTGTGATCATGTCTCCAGGCTTCTGATTGGATAATTGAAGTTAGTGATATCTGTTCTCATCAAGTCTAATTTAGTGTTATTAACCAAATTAGAAAGTGAGACTTCAACTGGAAGGGGAGAATGGGTGATGGGTTCCTTTTATGCTGAATGGGAATTGTGATTGGAGGATTTGATACACAGTTACACTCAAGATTAACTCTTAAGATTAACACCCCGCTCAGTCAGATATGAAGTCTCCATCTAAAAAGGCTCTTTTCATGCTTTTCCTTCCCTCACTTACGAGACAGGTTAAATACTCTCTGCGCACAAACCCGCCTACTCTTTCCTCGTCTGCACGCTCTGACACGGGTGTGTGTGTGTGCGAGCACGAGATCATGAGCGTTTGACATCTCGGTGAAAAACACGAGACTAATTACCTCCTGAAATAATTTAATGTCAGCCCCGGTGTGGGGGGGCTCCCCTCAGCAGGACAGCTGAACAGGCCCGGCCCTCTGCTGGGAGATTCATCTCTGTCAGCTTAGATAAACCTGCCGGCCGTCACAGCGCTGGCACACACACACACACACACACACACACACACACACACAGCCCGGTTTCTGGACCCAAAAAACAGCCTGATGAAGCTGTCCTGTCTTGCCTCCCCTGGAAAGACAGGAGGCTTAAATGAACACGAGCTTTCATTACCGCTCCCCTTTTAGCACTTAGGAGATGCATCTGTTTGGGGTTTTAGCAAATCACCTTTATCCTCCGCAGGCCTAACCAGCTGTCATCACTCTCTGCTCCTGAACCTGTCAGGCTGGGGGGGAAATAGGATTTTGATATATATTATAGCGTGTGATGAGAGTAAATATGCCATATATGCATTACATGTTCACTGGAGGGTTTTCATATCGCAAATGTCAGTCAGAAGATGTAGCCCTTCTTCTCGTTTTGTCTTCATTATGTTTTATATGTTCTGGATCCACTTAAAACGTATTGTTGTGAGGTATTGAAGTGACATAACAGAGAGCGAGTGAATTTAATAAACATCTACATTTCCAACTGTAATCACATCACAGCGCTATCCATCATGTCTTCCTGGTATCGCTAGCAGGCTTACTGTAAAAAACGCTTCATGAATCTGCTCCAGTATCCCAACACGCTGGCAATAACAGTGACATCACTCTGACATCAGAGACAGGGACACTGGAATGATTGATAGTCAACCCATCACGCAAACGCAGTGGGGGGGCTGCATGTATGTAGGGCGGGTGTCCTTGTGGTCCAATCAAACGCCACCCTTACGTGGCAGCCAGTCCAGCGACTGAGGGCATGCTAGTCGCTGTAAAAACCAGCCATCCTTTGCAGATTAACGCTCAAAATCTACATCACATCACATCCTACTAAATTTCTTCCTTCAGCATGGCCGTGTGCTATATCTGAGGCACAAATAGGACACCCGCGCACACACAGGTATCTTGTTAAAGGACATCAATACCTCGTCACCAGCTTTATTTGACCTGTTCAGAGCTTCTCTTTGATCCTGTCCTATTAGTTTAAGCACGGCGGCTATGCTAGATTATTTAAGGATCATAGCTTAAAGGCCTTTAGACTGCTGAATCATCCTTCTCAATTCAAGGGCTTGTGCAGTATTGGTGTCAAGACTGCTTTGAGCTCAAGAAAGCGGAAAGGTGTAATGACTATCTGTTGCACTTTTGAAAGGATGCTATAAGGTCATATAGTCTATCTATATAGTGCATATATACATGTAGCCTCATGTAAAGAGGATGTGTGATAGAGTGAGTGTGTGTGTGCATATACTGTATGTGTGTGCGTCTGTTGTGTGTGAATTAGAGTTGTGCAAGAAAGCAAGCAAAGGGATTAACTTGTTAGGAACACGGTGATAGGCAAGCAGAGGTGCAGACAAGTAATGTTTGTGATTTGATGGGCATGAAATACAGACAAACACCAGTCTTGGTGATTGCCCCGTTGCGCCTTTGTTTTGTCAGCAATGGACATAAAGGGCAAGATTGAAAAGCATCACTGTTTAAAATTGTCTACACAGGCATTGGCTTTTGTTTCTGATTGATGGAGCGAGAAATTCAGACATGGAGATTTAACAATGTTTTGAGGAAGGAGACAGCCATTCTTCTCATTTAGAAGAATTTTGTTTTGCTTTATGTCCTTCTCCCTCTATTTACTTTCTCTGTATCTCTCTCTCTCTCTCTCGCTCCCTCTTTCACACTTTTGTCTCAGATCCATTTCTTAAAGGTCACACAGACTGCCAGGTCTTTCTAGTTACAGAGACTTTCGTCAGATTTTATGATTCTAGCTGTGAAAGAAAACGTGGAGCCGTGACATTGTGACCACTTTGTTGTTCTCAGAAAGTGTTCCTTCCTGCTGTCCTTGGGACTTTTATTTGATAATATTCCAGTCTCCAACTAACTTTTTCTCTCTCAGATCAAGTTATAAGGCCCCCTATGTACCGAGTACTGCGCTTTCTGTCTTTCTGCTGAGCAGCAACATGGCGTGCTTCAAGGATACAGTTAAGCCGTTCTCATATCATTGTGTTCTAGTTAACAATAATCACCCTTGATCAGATGTTAATATTTCACAATTGCCTTTCTCTCAGCAGTTACATCTAGCAACATTATTTCATATGTGACGGTGTGTGTTTCATAGTCTTTTACAGCATACCTGTGAACGTTCAGTGGCTTAAGCAACAACCTGGCTTATATTTCATGACACAGGTGAATGCATTTTTTTTTCCCCCAGCAGAGTAAGAACGAACCACTCCTCAGCATGTAAATGCTAAAGGATGCGGGACACTTGCCCCGAGACTCAATCTCAGTTCTGAAATTGAATTCCTATACTGTGTGAATGAGTCAAACAGCTTTGGGCAGGTGTCATTCAAATTCCCAGTCGGATGTGAGAGCTAGAGCTTGAAATAACACCAAGAGTCAAACACAGGCTTATTCACCTGCCCCTCACCTCTTCATCCATTTATCCCCTTTCTCTTTTCACAGCCATTGCTCCTTTTTTTTTCAACCAGACCCTCTTCTTCTTATCCCACATATTAATCCCTTCATGAAAAGCACACAGAAGAAAAAAGGAGAAGAATTGAGAGAGTGAAGGATGATAGAATCCTAAAGCTTTAAAGCGAACGGTACTACAGTATCTAGGTGGTGTAGAATGAGCTCCATTATTGCTCTCAGGGCTCAAATTGAAAACATTACTGCTCCCATTCACAGTCCTCAGACACAGAGGATGGTCTTTATTTCCAATCTCAGTCTCCTTTCTGGTTGAAGGAGTGCCCGCTGTGTGTGTGTGTATGTGTGTGTGCGCGTGTGTGTCAATGTCAGTGTCAGTGTCAGTCATTTGGAGCACATACTGAATGCAAGATGGTGGATGTGTGCAGTGTGTGTGATGAAAAAGACAGAAACAGTGAGAGGGTTTTGTTCCCATAAGTGTGTGTCTCAATAAAGTCATCACTGCTGGTGGCGTGTGAATAGGTGACCACTCTGGAGGTTTCCCATTACCCCCCCGCCACTCACAGATGGAGACCCCGGTGCATTTGGTAATGACTTAACATCATAAAAGCTATAGCGTTGGCTGGCCGGTGTTGTGGAGTTGATGTTGGTAAGCCAGGACAACATCATGCACTGTATTTAACTGAAAAGGACGCAGTGGCATGTACTGAAGAGGCTCTAAATGAATGCAGTCTTACCTGCAATGATTCAAAGAATAAAGAAACTGAGTCATCATATCCATTCAAGTTTTATACATAATGATTTACAGCTTCATAATTTGGCTTAAAACCAACAGACAAAATCCTGCAAATTTCAACACCAGACACTTGATGTTGTAATAGCAGCAAGGCTGGCATGTTATGTAATGTTTTTCTTTCTATTGTGTAGAATTGTTTATTATATTTCATGCAAGGTTTTGGAGTATACATACAATAATACCAACAGTTGCCACTCTTTAATATATTAAACGCCCTATGTACTTGTCTGTCTGTGCTTAGAATATGACCT
>CABFOQ010048777.1:0-22443 GCA_900660455.1 Gephyroberyx darwinii | reverse complement strand
AGAGGCTAGGATTACGATAAAAGAAATTTATTAACAACTGAGAGAATGTGCGTGTGCATAGGTTTGGCGTAGACTCCAAGAGGTATCCAGTACTAGGGTGAAGCTCCCTGGGGCAGGCAGGCAACAGGAGAACCCCCCGGGCTGAAGATCTGACCCTTCTGGATATCTGATGGAGCCGTGATGCTGGTGATGGTAGGGAGGAAGTGGTGCGTCGGACTGGTGCGGTTTAGGCAGCTGAAATGACAGAAACACGGAAGCAGCTGAGTGGAAACAAATAGAAGGAAATGGTTAGTGATTGGTTTCTGGAAAGGGAGGAAGGGGAGGAGAAATGAGTGTGGGCTAGTGTGGTTGGACAATGTGGAGCTGGGGGTGTATTTGGCTCCAATTGACAGAATTATGAAAGAAGGAAGCAGCCTTCATGATTGAACTTACGCTAAGCTACATTTTTAATGTATATATTATGGGACTTTAGGCTTATAGATAGCTAAACCTTTTGATTTAAAATCACAAGATTCAACTGAAAATGTTGCACTAATATACAAAAGACAGTGGAAACACAGAAAATACTTTATACTATTGCATGCTTCTGACAGGTATGCCGGTTAGTATATAGTACCAAATGATATACCAGTTTGGAGATATTTGTAAAACTTGGCTTTCAGAGAGAAAGAACTGATAAGCATCCATTCTCCTCCGAATTTCCAAGCTTCCATCAGTCATGTATGGCCTATTTTTTCACATACCAGATGACTGCAGACTTTGAAAAAAATGAATAAATCAATCTGAGATGCTGTGTGCTGCCACAATCTGATTAGAGCTGGAGCTGGCTTAGCCCATTTCACATTGTTCTGTTCAGATTTGAATGTTTTCAGAACCCAGGCAAGTCATCTCTTAAAAGCAGCTTTCCATTCCCTTCATTATGTTGTCTGCCAAACAACACAGACACGGTGTCCTTGAGCTGCAAAGTTTCTCAGGTGAACAAAGACAAAAAGGATTCCTTTGATACATTTAGCCTTTCTCCCCCCCAACACACACACACACACACACACCTTGTGTTCTGTTTTCAAATCCTACTGCTATTTTTAGAGCTTATGCATTTACAAAAATATGTTTCTCTATCTCGTTAGGCAGAAAAGTTGCCCTGTTCCGCTGTAATTATATGTTCAAAATTGAGTTATCGACATATTGATAATCTTTGAATGTTGCTTTATGCTTGTTTAGTGGTAGAACCCTTTGGGTTTAAATATGTAAAAAGATAGAAAATTCTGTCCCAGGAAGTACATGTCAGCTTGGTAATACAATTAAATCAAATGGAAATCTTAACAAAATATCTTTCAGCCACATCCTGTCAGAGGCCAGCTAATGTAGCCTGAAAGGGTAGTAATAATGTTGCAGAAAGTCTGAAAAACAGAAATCAGTTTTTAAAGTGACATTTCTTGTGTGGAAACAGACACTATTCAGCATTAAATCATTTTCATCCAGTTTCCCGTTGAAACTGAGGTTACCTCATTGTTAACAGTCAGAGAGACCAAACAGGTTGACCTTACACAATTATAAGGTCCAATCCAATTGTACTATTTTGATATTTTGCATTCAACATGCCATGGTGATGGCCTTGTTGAGTTAGATTGAATATATCTATATATTACAGTTTTTCTCAGTCGCTAGTAAGTGCATTTCTCGAAACAATTCGTGCAAACAGCACCACACAATGGATTACCTGCAAAAGCCCGTAACTTGCTCAAAATCCTTAGTTCATCTCTCAAAAGTAAACCTTTAGGTCAATGAACATGTCAGTGCCATCAGAATGACATGTCCTTGTGTCATTGTTTACGAACAAGATAGTCAAAATGCTTAGCCATGTTGTCAATATAACAGTGTACTCTGATGTACATGGATTCACATTTACACTTTTTCTGTTCGTACTGTAATTTGTTGACAGACCATGTCATTGCGATACAGACTGTATAGCACAAAGGAAAAAAATACAAATTTAGAAATGTAAACATAGGAAACACCCCTTAGATGGACTATTCTGCATGTGATGACTTACACGATCAAAGAATTCTAACATATTTTGGAGAGTAAAACTATTCAACTGGGAAGAAACATAATCTATTTTGATCACAAAGACACGTGCAACCAATAATTGTTCAAATTTTAGACAATTGTGCTTAGTTATTTGCCTTAATGTGCTAAAACAAGATGGTAACAAAGAGAAATGCTCTTTCTGTTGTGCACAAGTAACAGTAAGAATTTCACATATTGTTTTGACAACTTCAACTGTCATTCGAGAATTGAGCTAAAGCAACTGAGAAAAACTGTAGTGAAAGTCAAGATTCCCGAATTCAGGGCACATTTACAAAAAAAAGTCAAATAGAAATGTCTAGAAAATATGCTTGACAGATTATGACAACTGGTTCAACCATTTTGCATGTAATGACTTACGCAATGAACTAATGCCTAGATGTTTTTGGGGGGTAAGACAATTCAACAGAGAACCAGTATAATACATTTTGATCAACATGACATAAGTAATTGATAATTTAGGAGACAGCAGACAATTGTATATAATCATTTGCATGAATGTCCCAAAGCATTTGTAATTTGTTCAAAAGAACGAGAAGTTGCTTTTATGATGTGCACTAGATGATGTGGAAGTTGAATTTCAATTCTGATCTGAGAAATGTACTAAAGCGAGTGAGAAAAAATATTTGTTATTATGACTATTGGCATCCTACTGACCATAAGCCAACAAGTAATCCAAGTAATCTACAGTACATATTCATGATGAGTCCATTAATCTTCTCATTCTAGACCTAATATTGGGTGCAGACACTTTATAAAGTGCTTTTAGCATAAACATGCACTGTCTGAAATGTGAACTGTTGTGTGTATCTAGTTGATAGAATGGTCTAGGGACCATTACTCATCCAAAGCATCCAAACATGACGATGTTGATGAATTCTGAGCACCAGAGTGTACACTGACACCAAACTGGACCTCCCATTGATTCAGGGCACTGGGAGAATTTCCATTCCTTTAGTTCACATCACTCCCTCAGAGCAGAGTACAGAGTTCACCCTGTGAACTCTGGCCAACGAGGAGGTGCTGTAGTGCTTTTAAATGTTTGCAACACTAGGGCATGTTGATACTATTCTACTTTTTATTTTAGGAGTGCTGCCTCAACCATATTTTGTTTCCATTAAAAAAAGTGTGGTGATGTTCAGGTGGTGATGACGGGTGGCACTTTGTTTACATCATTAAATAGACACACATGCATGCAATGCCGGTTTGACGATGGAGGCAGAAGAGAGCCTATCAGCTGTCTATCAGCTGCCTACGTGGTATGAAATCCTGCCTCTCTCCTCACACAAAAATGCAATCCATGTCATGTGCACTCCTCTAACAAAAATAACATCTCAATTTAAGGAAGTGCTCCTATCTGCCCAAAAAGAAGCAAGGTGCAGTGTCATTTCCAAAGCAGCCTCTGCTTGACCAGCGTGCAGCCACAACTCTTTCATAATAATGTAAAAAAGTGGTGGGAACTTGAAAAAACTGCATTAGAGTGAACACACCCATAGCCAAATGACATCAAGCTAACAGTAAAAATGCTTTTTCCTCGGATCACAGCCTTTTGATTTACTCGCAGAGAGATTGGACATGGGATGGACAACACTTCAACACTCTTTCATATCATATCCCCTTCATTATATCTGCTATCTGAACCCATTCATAGATTCTTCCTATGTTTTTGCTCTATTGAAATAGAAGCAGAGTGCTCTCTTTTTTATCAGAGAAGATGAGATTTTCTAGCAATGACAATTCACCAGGAATTTACTGAGAATGTGTGTTGCACTCTGGGATGAGTCAGATGGTCTAAATGACCCTATCTAGGGAGTTGACACGTTTCGAGATCATGGTCCATTGGGTAGCTTGAAATTCAAAGAAATCGATTTGGCGTGTCCAATCTAGATCCGGTTTAAAAATGGATTGATGTTCTCTTCCTCTATGTGTAAATCATAAGGGGTATATCATGTGTTTCATCCAGGTTATTTCTACTCTGAGTCTATCTCTGGCTGTCACTGACCTTCAGTCTGTAAGAGCTGTATGAAAGAGTGGACAGTAGGACCATTAATACGAGGGAAGAGATGGCCTCGAAGAAATGAGGTCATACCAAGGCCATGTGGGGACCACGGGGGGTGGCGCAGTGAAGGGGGAGACACAGGTAGGGAGACAAAGGGACAAAAAGAGAGAGCAGTCACCTTTCTCTGTGGCAGCTAGATTCAATTATCACCCTTGCTGAGCAATAGTGTCCATGCTGAGGTGAACAAACTGCCATCTCTTTGTCCCTCCTCTCTCCTTGTATAATTGCACCCCTGCCTCCTTTTCACGCAGGCCAGATTTATCCCGGCTGTAAGTCTCACTGATGCAACACTATCCACGAGTGACTCCTGCTCCCCAGACATAGCTCATTGTCCCATCACTCTGATACCTTTGGAACTAGCTCAGATTCTACACACACACATAAATGCAACACAGACACATATACAAATATTTTCATTGCTGCTCCAAGTGGAACCTGCATTAATCACAACAGTTGCTTTGGTGGGGAGACTTGAGCTTCAGCGGTAGCACCATTGTGTCTGTGTGTGTGAGCGTGTGTGTGAGCATGAGTGTGTTTTTTTTGCCAGAATCAGCATTGGAAAGAGATTAAGTCAGAGATCTGGGGCTTTTTGGTTGGAGTCGGGGAAGGTTCAAATGGAGATTGTGATTTGATACTGGGGTGATGCTTAGGACTGGATATTAGGATCAACAGTCTGGTGTATTTAAGGTGAAAAGGTGGAGGGGCTAGTTTAGGGTTGCAGTGTGTGGCTGTTCTGCGGGGGGATTTAAGGCTAAAGTAGTTTGGGCTGATGCGTTGACTGGGTTGTGGCTGGGGTGCAAAGGGGCTCACCGAGACTAATGCTGTTGTAGAGAGGCATGCCGTGGCTGGAGGGCTGGAGGTTGGAGTGAAGGGCCGTGTTGGTCCCTGCAGTGTGTCTGTTTACTTTGCTGTTCTGTTGAATAGTTTAGGGCAATGAAGGAGTAGGGCTGTTTGACAGAGCACTGTCATGCCTCAGTTAGCACTTTAGGAACCTATCAGCCACTGCACTGCAGTAGACTTACTGCCAGGCAATGCACCCTTTGAATAGTCTTTTTAATTCACACATAATGTGTAGACTTGACTAGAGAAGATCTAGTGGGAGGCCTTTTAATTCTGAACTACTTAAACAAAACCCACAGCCATATCCTGCTGGTCAAAGAGGTGGCTGGCTGTTTGGTATCCTTCAATATATAAACAAAGGAAGTGAACTCAGTGGTCAGTGTCAGCGAGGAGTAGTTTAATTGCTGTAATTGGTTCAAGATTTGTCTCAAAGAGAGAAAAATCGTAATATCACTCACAGTATCTTCAATAATTGCTTTAACTGACCAATCCAACAATTTAATGGTGTGTGGGCTGCCTGCACAAAGTAGAAACCAGTCTTTGATGATTGAAAAACAACATGTTGAGTGCCGAACTAGCGAGACGAAACATTTGCTTAATGTTCACCCCTTGGCTAGAGATCATAGTGCAGCATGTGTAAAGTAAATAGCAACTTCTATAGGCACAATTTATGAAAGCAAAGGGGGTGTACTGTGACTTTAAAGCGTGTGTGTGCTCTGATTACGGTTTTGTACTCTATACTCTCTACTCTATTTGTACTCTATTTTTCTCAAAATGAATAAATTGAATTCAGAGGCACATTTAGATGCATGTAAGGATAATAAGATTGTGATTTATTTTCCTCTAGTGAAGGCTAGAAGGTCCTCACTAAGGAGTTGCAATGCCTTTAGAAAGACTGACTGACTGACTCTCTTCTTATTGTAGGATGGTCTTCTCTACAATTCATCTGATTTTCTTTCAAACCAATACCAGACAGTCAAGGCTGATTGTGTTTGTAATATTCTTTTCAATTTTCAGACACACACAAGTATTCTTTATTTGATATGGCAACCTTTTTTTTAGATTAAAGGTTATTCATCCCTGTGGGCAGTTAGAATTGTCCAACCCAAAATGAGAGAAAGGCACTCATTCAGCTTCACCTTCCACTGTATTTACAGATTTCCCACGTCAGAGGGAAGGCCGAGGTCTCTTCAATTAATTTTACAAATGCTGCTAGGTTACCTACCTGTTTTGCTCAGCTGAGTAGAGTGAAGTACTAGAAAGATCAAGTGCTGAGGTCCAACTGAATGAGACTTTCCAAAAAGTATACTATCACTCTGCAGGTCACTTAGGGTGAAACCAGCCCAGTCCCAAATTCCCTTACCTGTTGTGTAATATATGAGGACCTGAAACCATACTCTATCTTGATGTCTGACAGAACTACTTTACAGCTTCAATGCACCTAATCTATATAGTCAATGGCATGGCACATACATACATTTTCCCTGCGAGTCTCTACCAATATCCCAGACTGACTTCCATTGCTGGCCAACTTGTGCTACAGAGCACTAGCAGCTATATCAAGAATGCTGGAGAAAATGAGAGTTCCATTATTTATGCTCCCCTCACTAACTTTATGATGCCGTTAGGTGGTCACGCTGTTGTCCTCTGTCTCCTTTTATTAGCTGTGGCGCACCGCTGCATTTTAATGGATACGTCAAAGTAGGAAGTTTCCTTCTGGCGATGTAGCAAAAAGATCCTCCTCAGGCTCACTGAGACAAAAGGATAAATAGTGCATATCATAAGATGAAGATGAGGGTGCAGTTTTAATGAGTTGGTTTGTCTGCCAGGCATAGTCCAACATTGAATGTAGCATTTTACCAGCTCAGCACTTTTCAATGGTATTGGTCTGGAAGTGGTAGTGGTCTGAAAGTCAGTGGCATCGACTTTGTATCTGCAATGATTTTACCGTAGTGGCTCTCTTTTATGTCATTTCAATATCCAATTTCCTCTGAAAACTTTCTTTTTAGAGTTTCTTGAGTTTTTCTTTCTCAACTATTGATGTTATTATAGCTCTTTCTACTTTTCTTCCCCTAAATCCTTATGTAGCTCGTAACCAAACACAGCAGTTTAGTTGAGTTATTTCTTATGTGCATTGCATGGATAGCTGTTTTTATTGTTATAATCTATAGTCAGTTCTTATATATTACATCAGTGTCATGTGGGTAATTAATTGTCAGAAGGACTATAAGGCCTGATGTATATTTAAATTACTTTTCAGCTTCTACCTCTGTTGGAATGGAGTTTAAAAAAAAGAAGAAATAAATAAATAATAGAATAATAGAATTGACATGATGTCCTTATGGTCTTCAATAGTTAAATCACGATTTCCTTACATTAACGAATCTCTACTAAAAACATTCTCTCCATCCTTAAAGTCAACCTCCCATTCTGTATATTGTCAGTGGAACAGCTTGAGAAAGTATCACATATTAGTCTTGGGAAACAATTGTTCAATTTCTCACACGCTGATGGAGCTGTCCAAGATGATAATAATAACAGATGAGAATTATGTTTTCGGGTACATTATTCCTTTATGGCCGTTCAGCCTTTGAGGCAAAATGTCACATTGATTTTCAGTTTAACTGCATGTTGATAAAGCATGTGTATGTCTGCACTTCCCACAGTACTGTATAGATTCATAATACAGTTCATAGTTGGGTAGTTAAGAACATGAACACCGCTGGGGGTTTACTGAGAAATGGTGAGAAACAGCCAAGATTTTTTCCTAAGCCATCTTCAAGCATTAACACATGGAAAATCCTCACCTTTTAAACATTGCACGGCTTTGGCATAACCCAACACAGAGAAGAGTTTCATACACTGACAGATGCTTAGATGTTCAAGGGTCTCATTACGAGTGATGTGTGATGTTAGTTTAGATGCAGATCTCTGGCAGATTCTCTAACAGCTGAAGGGAAATGAAGAGTGACACTCAATAGTCTCCCCATCCATGCCAACAGCTTACCGATTCCTCTGCTCTTACATGTGTTACATTGACTCTGGAATGGTAAATCTGTTTATTGAAATTCGCTTACATTTCCAATCTGTCTGCTCCTTGTCTACGTCTTGAGTATAAAGACAGCGCCATGCCATTATTCACAATTAACAAGTGAGTTCTTGATATTTAAGTGGGATTATAGTAATATCATGCCCTGAACCCTTCAGCTTATATTGCTAATAAGTTTCAGTCAAAGTGCGAAAGAGCAATAACCTTTGCTTGAGCAGTGACTGCTTGTCTCGGCTCCAAGTCAAACATGAATGTAGCCTAACCCTAGCTGTCTCAAGCGTACCCATGGGTGGATCTCATATTAATGTCAGTGGGTTTGACAGAGCTGGAACAGGTCCTCGGCATTAGTTATTAAAAAGAAATGAGCTACCAAGCGATACAAAATTAAATAGACTTCTGTGTGGCCAATGTAGATGGTTTAACCCCGTGCTAGGTAGTAATGGTGCTGATGATGAGAAGGCCAGCGTGCACACGAATGCTCTCCAGACATCTAAATGCCACGGCAAGGCAGTGTTGACTTGGGCAAAATGCCATGGCATTCTGTATTGACACTGTGAAAGGATGGAGTCATGCTCTTCGTTTTAACAATCTCCTTCTTCCATTGTAATACCACACAGGCTGAAGAGAGAGAAGGAGAATAGAGCAGACTATTACGTGATGACCAATACTAGTTTAAATGCCATAATAAGTGTGTTACTTACACTCTCCACTGCTAATCACTATGGAAACAACAGGAAAAAATGGACAAAACTGATCAGATTTTTTGGCTTTTTTTTCAGATTTTTACACTTTAATTTGTTGATTTGTTTTTTTCCTTTATTTTCACCTCCCTCTTTGATAACATAATTATATCTTTAAATTACTTTTCATGCAAATGTCAGAGAAATATGATTTTTTTTCTATTGTAGGCTATTGTGAAAAACAGCCCAACCAACCAAGGGCTGCACACAATGATCTGGGCCACACCATCCCTATCATTCTCTTCTCAGCTGCTTGGGGCTGATTGCAGGCTCTTCTCTAGATAATGTCAGGTCAAGGATTGTTCACCACTTCGAGCTACCTTTCTTCCCCTCTATCAGATACCAACTTAAAAAATAGCCTTTGTTTTGCTTGCACTCTTGTATTCCACGAGAAGAAAGGGGTTGGGAAATGTGGCAAACAAATAAATAGCTCTACATGCGGAGGAGTATATGTGCAAACACTCCCACATAATGTGGTAACGTGCTGTTTGAAGTAGGACTTCAATTGGACACCCCTGAACAGTGTGCAACTTGGTATCCCACACAGCACATCCCTGCTCCCTCAGATCAGCATTCAATTGTTCTCCCATGTGGGTAAAGCTTGGAAGGAGTGCAAATACACTGATGTGCATATGCAGAAAGGGGCAAAGCTAACCATTTGTTAGTCAGAGCTAACAGAACGGTTGGTGTTGACAGCGGTGTTTCAGAGAGTACAATGTGCATGATCCCCATGTTAAAATCTATGAATCATTTCTAGAACCACTGATATATCAGAATCAGAAACAGGTTTATTGCCAAATATGTTTTCACATACAAGGAATTTGTCACATATATAGCTTGTTTTATACTAGATTTATAGATTTATAGTATAAATATATTTAGTATATGTAGTATAAAACAAATACAAATACTTATCATACAGACTGTACCGATACTTCAGATCAGACATCACAGACAATACCAACCACACCACAAAAAAGTAAAAAATAAAAGAAATCAATACATCATGATCTATAGCACTTCAACTAAACTTTGTCATTTCGATACAGTATTGTTGACATTGCTCAAAAATTCACATTACAAAAATAGAGGATCTTATTTTGAAAGACCCTGCTTTTCATACCAAAGTGGAAAGCTTGCTTGTGCTCGCTTGTATGCTGAAATTGCCCAACCAGCCCATGGCAGTGACAGTCACAGTTTAATTTTTTCCTCAACTTTCTTTACTTCATCTGTCCTCAATGGATAATATCTGTCTCCGTGACAAACCATTTCCATCCACTACAGACAGACCTTGATAGCATCATCCACTACTTTAATAGTAAACAAGCCTACTGCATCTAAAGTGTCTCTTGTTGAGAGAAATTAACTTCAATGAAATCAAATACAGTATATAATGTACATTTTTTGGATTACACTTGAGGAGTATGTTTGCTCAGTGGTGGACTTATGTTGTTTCATGGGATATGGGAGTAGAAAATCTCACATCTTTGACACAATACAGTCAGTTTATACATCAGACTGTAATATTGTAGCTGGCCTCTAGTTTCTCCCGAGGACTTGACACTATGACAACATAGGCATGTGTGTGTCCAATTCACGACAATCTTGTCTAAAAAATATTGTAGTGCATATGTTAAAGGATAATTCCGGTATTTTTAAACCTGGGCCCTATTTTTACATATTTTGGGGTCTAAATGACTAATAGGTATAAAAAGTTTTGGAATTGCTCTGGTAGATCGCCTCAGCTGGCAGCCGCGATACGGGCTGCAATGGCTGCAATGTAATCCTATGGGGCCACTGCGCCCAATCAAAGTACATCCACTAAAAGTGCTTGTTTTTGACACTGACAGGCTCAGATTGGTATTCCTGTGTCTAACAAGTGTCTGACAACATTAAGGAAACGATCCCTACAGAGAGAGACCTTTGTTTAACCAGAAACAGAAGTCTCGCTCAAGGAGAAGTCTCGCTCTGAAATCTCGCGAGAGGTGAGTTGTTGCAGGAAGAGGTTAAACAAAGGTCTATCTCTGTAGGGATCCTTTCCGTATTGTTATCAGACACTTCGGAAGCAAAAGCACTCACTCACTCACTCACTCACTCACTCACTCAATCACACACACACACACACACACACACACACACACGCACACCTTTAGTGGTTGTTTTTAGGAACTGCGCAGTAGTCAGAGGATTTTGGACAGGCCAATTGGCCTGGATGCTGAGATCTCATTACTGTTGCCTTGGCTCTCTCTGTCCCTTTTCTGGCACAGTTTCTTGTTTTGTCAAAATAGCTGACAAATGTAATACAGACTGTGGAACACATTGCCAAAGATTTCGCTATGAATGAGCCTGCTTTCTCATGATGACGAATACGATTTTAATTGCCACAGGTTGGTCTAGTTAATGACAAAGCAGTAGATCACGCAGGGCCCCAGCTGTAACACACTCGGGGACCAATTTATTTAGCCATGAGTGACACAACACCTAAAGATAGGGTATTCTAAGTGAATTCATATTCTCCACACATTTGTGTGCTATTGTATGTGACGTGATAACCTTAGTCCCAGAGAGAGTGTAATATCAACATCCACCATACTCTACACCCTTGAGAAAATGGCTTTGTTCTTCAGACAAAAGAGTCTTGTATGGGAACTGTTATGTCAAGTTACTCATTTTTTTCTGCAGTGTGAGCTCCAATAAAGGGGCTGCTGAGCTGCTGTGGATTCCCCTGGTGCCTCCTACGCTGCAATGCTACCTCTGGGGGAAAAGACTCCAATACTGGTAGACAAAGACAAGTTCACCCCAAGAGAGGTTGGAAATGAGGGAGAAACACAGACAGACATGCGCACAAGCATATGTGCGCACAGACACACACAAGCGCCTTAGTAAACAATGTCTAGAAGAAGAAGCAGAGTTTTGGTAATGGTAGAGGTACACATGGCTGCTTCTGAGAGCAGACAGGGGACAGAGAGATTAAATCAGCAGCTTAAGTTGCTCTTAATTAAAATGTGGAGCACAGCAAGCTTCAAACTTTCTCTTTTTCTGGCACCATAGTAGTCATTCACCTTACACACTCCCCTGTTCAGTGCCTTAAATTATTATTATAGACAAATTACTGGGACGTATAGCAGACTTGCAAAAGCGGTTAGTCCAGGACACAACATTAGTGGCTAACAGGTTTCAGTCATGTAACAGTGATGGGCATTTTCTACTTAAATTAAATGCAGTTATACGACACAGCTTGTAAGTTGATTATTAACAAATGATATCTGATATCAGATTCCCTTACTGTCCTCAATGGATCCTGATCTTTAATATTATTCTCTGATCCCTGCAATAGCAAAACTAAGATAATCTGAAGCAGCTTCTTAGATCTGCAGCCATAGCATCACATGTTTCATTATCTTCATTTTTAACCATCATACCTGGTAGCCTTGCAGTGTCAGTAGCTGCCTTGAGAAGGGTTTCTTGGCAGTTCGATCCCTAGCCAGTTCATGCCAGAATCTCTCAAAATGAGCATTTTGACTAGCCCTTGAATCTAACCTTGTCCATAACCATTCGCTTAAAAAAATATGAATCAGTTTTCTGGGGGAAATCCCCCCTCTACAACAAAAACTGGATCCAATACTCAAGGAAGGGAGTGGTATTGACATATCCTGAGATAAGTGTGAGTGCTTAGAGTTTGAAGCTGTGAGGGGCTGTGGAAGCAAGGCTGCAAGCAGTGGAAACAGAAAGCTGCAGTGTGTAGGTGGCACCCATACAGCTCAGCTCAGCTTGGCTCAGCCTGGCCTGCATTAGCTCAAAGGCTAGGGCCTGTTTGTCTGAAATCCCTTAGGAAGGGACAGATCAAAGGCAGGGCATGGGGCCACATTACAGCTCACACACTTTCTGAGGCAGCAACACATATGTACGTATGCATACACACACCCACATAGATGCACACAAACAACACACTAGCTCACTTGGCTCCTCTTCATTGTTTTCTGTATCTCCCCTCTTCTTCTCCAGTAGAGTCCATACAATAAATGCCTGTCTTCACTGGCACAGCATTTAGTAGTTGGAAAAGTCAACTCCAGCCTGCAGCCAAGAGCTGTGCACAGTTGCAGTAGTGTAAAGGCTTTTATAACAGTGGCATGTTTGTATGGAGAAGATTGCAGGCAAATTGCAGTTTATAGCTGGATGACTATAAATTGATGATGATTCTCAAATAAAGATGGCTACCACATGCAGACGATTGTTACATTCATTTGGGGTTCACTTAGAGGTGCCTGTCAAGGGGGAACAAAATGGCTCTGCACCACATTTTAATCAAAGAGCCGATTAGGGCAGCTAGGAAAGTCACTGTATGAATCATATATTATCATGTATTATCACACATTTTAACACGACAGTCATTCCTCTGATTGGCTCTTTGATCTCCATGGAGATGAAATGAGATAGATGACACCCGACAAGACCTGGATGATTTGTATCTTCCTCATTGAACTTATTGGGTCGGTTTCCTATTGCGTCTGTCCTTAGCTTCTCTGCATCAGTGCGAGTTGTTTGTGTCATTGTTTTGTGGTATTTTCTTACAGTTCTTTGTCAGTGTTTCTGTAACTACTGTGTGCTGTGTGCTGGGACTTGGGTCAAGGATCTGTGGGGCAATCTCAGGCAATCTCATTCACCAGGCAATTTGTATACGCTTTTGTCCTGGCAGCATTTGCGTACACCACATGTATTCATATGTTGTGGTTGTTTGTGTGTGTGTGTGTGTGTGTCACATGTAATGAGGCAGCAGGCCTCCTTTATGGCCCTTCCAGCTTTGTCATCGCCTCCATACCATGACAAACATTAGGCTGACAGGTGGTGGCAAAACATGTCAAATGCAATGATTAATATTTTCCCTTCCCATCTGTCTCTCTCCCCATCTTCTCTCTAATCAGTCTCTGCCTTGTGTCAGACTTGTGTGTGGGTGGGTGTCAGTCCTGTCACTTAACGACTCTATAGGGGTCTGTCCATCGGTCAAATATGATTGGTGTGGCACGGTATGAAAAGCAAATTGACCCAGAAAGGGAATGTCTGTTTGCTTTAAAAATAGGGCACATGGAAGCATCAGTCAAACTTCACCCCCCTTCATGGTCACATTCAGCATTGGATACTTTGACATTTAAAGGGAATTAATGGAGCAGAACTGCTCATTCTTATTGTTATTATTTTAACATTTCACCATGTTTTTCTCTACCAAGTTTGGAATATGGGATCGCTGCCATGGTAATGGAATTGAATTCATTTTGCTGACAGCCAATGCTGCTCTGGGATTGGGTGATTTTGAACTGCACGATAATGGCTTGAAGATACCGACTGAGTTGCTATGGCTGAGCCAAGCTTTTCATAGTGTTTTTGTTTGATCATTTGGCAATTTACAACTTACTGTATGGCATTCAATTCAAAATTGGCCTCGATATTGTTCTATATTGTAGCACAATTACGCTCTTTTCTTCTGTTTTTCTTGAACATAATTGTGTTAAATGTGACAAGCTGTGCAGATAAATGCCTTTTATGTTCTGCATTTTCATGCTTTTTTGCTAATCCTTTGAATGGTAGAATTGGCAGTGATTGCAGTTTCAAATGCATATGTTCACAAAATGAGGCTGTATCAACGATATTTTTAGACTTTTATAATCACTGGCATAACTTATGCAACATTGTATACATTATGAATCAAAGCAATGTTATGCTAATATATGTCTAGCAACATTTAACTGAATAGCACAACCTTTTGATGCAATCTAATGCATTGTAAAGGACATAAAAAACTATACTGCTTCAATTGTTGAAATTCTTTTCAAATGACTTAATGAATGTATCTAACAACATGCCAATGTGTTCTCAACAATGATCATACATATCTTGCCACATAACCTATTACTGCGTGTGCACCAAAATCAAATAAATCAACTTTGGTTAAGGTTAAGAAGATAAAACAACTTTGGTTAATGCTAGGTCAAGGTTTTGGTCACAGCTAATAAGAAAATCTCACAGCAGAAAACTTCTTTGTATCGGTCAGGACTCAATTTTGGGCACCGGTGTTACGGTGCCTTACTTTTAGATAAAACTACGAACTTAATGTGAGAACAGGCTCAATATTCACGTTGTATGTCCGTGCAGGAATGTATCCAATAGCATTCCCATTATATGTGTATTATGTGTGTGCTTGACCATGAAAAGAAATAATTATCCTATATTCACTATATCTTTTTAGGCTTTTGGGTAAAAGGGTTATGGTGGTTTAGTGTTCTGGTTTATTTGGTAACAGATCCTGCCACCTATGTATGAACTAGATTTGTCCATTTAATTTCCACAGCAGTCATATAATCGGCTTTGTTGTCTTTGGGAGATTTTACACAGAGCTCCTATAAGCAGCTCACATACCAAAATACTTGTGAAAGGAATACCATTGGTATTTCTTAGAAATAAACATTTTTAAGATGAGTTTTAATATCTCCTCATAATGTAATCCTTATGTAAATGCTTCATCTTTTTTATTGTAGCTACACAATGTAAGCCACACTGTAGGTTGGCATGAGGAGTTGCCTAGCAACTGCTTTACTCTGACAAAAAGTCTAACCTCCAATTACTTTAATGGTCAGACTTTTACCACTTTACTGGGGTCTCTGTGCCTCATATCAGTGTATTTTTTCATTGTGGAGAATACAGGTAAGACACAGTCACCCTTTGATTGGTTTTAGAATGCAGTGGCATTATAGGCACAAATAGAAATTGGGACAGTTAGAGACAGAGAGCAATAGAGAAATCAATTACTTGTGCTGCAAAGCCACTAAAACCCTTTCTGATGCTCAGTCTCAGATATTCTTGTATTCTCTCCTGCTTTCAGACAAGTCAATATACATTTTGAATTCCAGCCTCATATTTATAGGCACAGTAAACAGTGATGTAAAGAGGGTGGTGTGTTGGTGTATGTGTGTCTGTTTTCACTCTCTGATGCCAATCATTTTTGAAATACCATCAAACACTAGGGACAGCAGCCCTGTGTCAATATGGCCATGGGGATTGTTATAGTTAAATGCTTTCTCTCTCTCTCCCTCTCTCTCTCTCTCTCTCTCTCTCTCTCTCTCTGTCTCCTTTTGTCTTTCTCCTCTCACGCTCTTTGTCTCACAAACACATACTGTAAACATGCACGCTTAAAGTAGACATTTCTGTGGTACTGCCGTGGAGCTCAGGCCACTTTGTTGCGCTGCTTGGGAACAACAAGAAAGATGGTTATGGTTATGGTTATCTTGGAATATGAATCCCAATACGCATTCCAGAGACAGGCAATTTCAAACTGAACACTGTTTTCATTCCTATTGCTTTTGTAGCAGTCAGATACTGTGAGGTGCTAAATTGAACAAAGGTGATAGCTGTAAGACTGTTGTAAGACAATCATCAGGATCTTGACACATGCAACAGCAGGACCTACTGATTTAAGATGGGTTTCAATTAACCAATATCCATGTAAATTTCAGTCTGTACACTTTTGAAGTGGCCAATAGACACAGTAGACGTGTGTTAATGCATTATGATTCGGCACAATGTGTGAATATTGTCTGATTAACAGTTAATGTGAAATGTTCTAGCTCTTGTGTCTAATGCTTTTCAGTAATTACTTGATAATAGTGTGATAGTGTGTGTGTGTGTGTGTGTGTGTGTGTGTGTGTGTGTGTATGCGCATATGAAGCAGGGCAATAGCTGAGATAGAGCCAGTTTGCTCAGAAAACGCTTCCTGGATTAAGAAAGGTTAAAAAACAGCATGGAAGCAGCAGGGTAGAGTCAGGGCTGAGGCATGGTTGTTTGTGAAATAACTGCTAAGGATGAATGTTGAACTGTCACTCTGTCTTCTTTGCTTTGTTTCTTGGTAATTGTCAATGGTTCAACATGCAGCGAGTGTTGTTGTTTTTGCTATTGTTGCTGTTCTGTGTGTGTGCCTATCAGCATGTGAATGTGTTTGTGTGTGATACTGTTGAATAGCCTTTAACAAGAACAAATTAACATTATGAGAGTGTCCCAGATTAAATGGAAACCACTTAACATGCCACTTGTTATTGGATTTTAATTATCTCAATTTTGCATTTCATCTGGTATTGTCTCTCTTTCTCAGCTTTTATAATTTGTGTGTGTCCTTTGACATGCATGTTCTGAGTTTATTTGTAGTTTGTAAGCTGTACTCAGCATCAGTTTCCCAA
Source organism: Gephyroberyx darwinii (assembly GCA_900660455.1). NCBI lineage: Eukaryota > Metazoa > Chordata > Actinopteri > Trachichthyiformes > Trachichthyidae > Gephyroberyx > Gephyroberyx darwinii. Next base: position 5,445 of record CABFOQ010048777.1, on the reverse strand, counting down.
CTGGCATAATGGTCATCATTATAATGGTCAATCATATGGTCTATGGTGGGCTGTTGATGTGAGCAATTTCACACTGTTTATTGGTGGGCCTACTGCACTCAGACCTTGTATTTCATGTCTATTCAAAACAATGGGGTTGCCCTCAATAGTATATTCTTAAGCAATATGGATTTTATGATAGATGTGTTCAATACTCCAGCCTTTATCAATGTAAGAGGTCTTTTTTTTGTGGGTCACATGTGAAACTATTCAGTTCAATCAAATCATATTCATGCAATATTAATACATGTCAAAATCATACAAGTAAAAGTACAAATCCACATGCAAAATGATATGAGCTGGTTTACCCACGCTTCCACAGTTCATGGAAAAGTGCTGCTAAGGGAAATGCCTATAGGATGATCTGGGCCTTAAAGGTCACCAGCCCTGTGTGACAAGGGTAGCAGTGCTCCAGTGCTTTATGGAAACACACCAAGGCACCTTGATAATTGTTAGGCTGTCTATATATCTCCTGCAAAAGTCTTCTATAGCCTATAGGAAGCTGTTGACCAGTAATGTCCTGCCATTGTGGAGTGGTGAGGATGTTGTAGTCTCCTCTCTGGGCTGTTGTCGTTCTGCTAGGCTAGGCAGTGTGTCTTACATGACACCACTATGCTAGGTAAGGGATGAGACCAGGAGGAGCAAGGGAGAGAGGAGGCGATTGAGTGGAATAAAAGAGGGATTGAGAGAAGCGAGGAGAGGGACGGGAGCAGAAAGGGAAGAAGAAGTGAGAGATGGAGGGAGAGAAAAGGAAAAAGGATAGGTGGCATGCCTTGATATTCCCCAGGCGCCTGGTCAAACCAAGCATGTATCAGTGCTCCAGCTTCCCTGCCTCTTATTGGGTGATGAAACCCCAGTTGCAGTAAATGAATTTTAATCAGAGAAAATTTCCACACAGCCGAGCTGTGAAATTTCATAATAAGTCTTGGTGGGTGTGCATATGTGTACGAGCATGTGTGCTTGTGAGTGTGTGTGTATGTGTGTGTGTGTGTGTGTGTGGCTGTGGGTGGGTGTATGCACGCACGCACATGTTTTTCTTTGTGGATGTGTGATGTGTGTCTGTCTGCACACTTATGATTGCGCATATGGAAAAATTATACAATCTTGAGCTCAAGTCAATAATAATCTGCAAAGTAACTTTGGCTTTGCAGCTGCAGGGTTGAGTCATAACCATTGAAACCACATAGAATTCCCATTCCCTTTGTTTATCCACTTCCCATAACCTTATTGAACAGTTTGAATTCCATTAATAGCTATACCTTTGAGGAGCTCTAATTTCAGTTTTAAGTGTGACCTGCAGGTTCTTTTCATCAGGCACAATTTTACAGTGTAGAGTTTACACCAAATACACCTTCACAAGCTTTGCCTTTGTCCCCCATGGAAATGAAATCTGGGGGCACAATTGATTGTGTTTTGTGTGTTAGTCATGGGATATCTGATGAACTGTTGCATGAAACTTGGCTGAATCAAACATCTTGCCATTAATATTTGCCATAACACAAAATTACACATAATTTCTATAAGCAACAACCTTCAGGGTGAAGTGGTGATATTTCATTCATCATCTGTGAAGAGGAGCGTGGAGGAGTGAAGACGGATCACAGACTGCTAGTCAACTTTGACAAGCCTTTTTTGAATGCTTTTCAAGCCAGTGACCCTGACATGCCAAAGAGTGGCATATCATTGGTATTCACACAATGTAGTATGTGACTGTTGGCTAAGGGTGAGCTAGCCTGAATAAAATGTGTTGATTAAGTCTATTTCAGTTATTTTTTATACAACATCGCACAATGACCTCATTATGCCCTCTTTTAAATCATATTAGCAACGTATACATGCAAAGCCAATTATTTTACAAATGTATAATAATAATCTTCATTTATATTCCACTTTTCAAAACAAGCATAAGATAAATAAGATAAATAAGACATAAATAACAATCAGGTATAAAACAAATGCATGTGGATAAAACAAAAGTAATAAGTATTAGTCAAGGCAACAAGAATGAAATAAGTAAAAAGGAATAGCAATAATTTAGCATTGCAACACACAATAATGAAAACACCATTTTGGCACATATGATCAAACAATAGTTAGACAAGGGTGGATAGTAGCAGTACACCTGCTGTTAATGGAAATAAGGCATTACAGATACAGTATGTATAGCAATTAACTTCAAGCTGTCATGATATGAACTTTCCACTATAAAAATCCAGTAGATTTTCCAGTAATAAAGACAATTGTTTCCCACGTGAAAAGTTTAATTGCTGTCACTGACTGGGCAACATGTTTACTTGAGGCTTGAATTTCATGATTATTTAATTTTTTGCAGATGTGCATGGTTGCCTAAAGGAGTGGAAATGCTTCATATCTGAAATGCTGTAATGCCTCCAGCAGTTTCTGTCTGTTATTGTTGGTACAGTAGATGTCTGGTGCTGAGGGGTCATACTGGGCTTTGTGTCTTTATCTCCAGTAACTAGTGATCACTTTACATACACACTCAGGTACCATCAGTTTCTTCATCAGAAACTCCACTACCTTTGAAGTGCATCTAAAACACTCTCCAGAGACTGACATTGCTTACATGGTAAACTTAAGTACTTGCTTGGAAGTTTTTTCTTTATTTTGACTTACTCTTAAACAATTAAGGCACTGATAAGTCTAGGCAGGATTTAATTCCTTAATCCTGCCTTGCAGGTTTAAATTCCCTAATCCTGCCCAGCATTATCAGAAACATTTAGGGTTCGTTTTGCCATTTCTGCCTATTTGAGGAGTGTGAGTTAAAGCTGATCCCAAGTTAGCCTTATCTGACAATAACCTTGCCTCCTTTCCATATGAGTACGGTGGCCGACAAGGGCAAACGCGCTACAACGGCCCAGAACATTTCCACATTCCATGCAGCTTCAGAAACGATGCCAATTCAAAAACACATACGAAAATCCAAAACAAATACAACAGCGGAAACATTAACAGCAAACACGCTGCACATACAAAAACGATACAAAATCAAAAACACACAAACCCTGAAAACAACTGCAACAGAAAAACGCTGCATATCCAGTCAACACAACGGAAGTTCTCCAGGCCTCTAGGGGGAGCGCTAAGTGGAACAGCTTGATTTTCGACCAGAGAGAGAGAGACCAGACGAGAGTGTGTTTGTTTTTGAAGTGGGAAGAAAAGTGGTGTTAAAGGGTAATTCTGGTATTTTTAAACCTGGGCTCTAAGTCAGCATTTCAAAATAGGTACAAAACGTTTTGGAATTGCTCCGGTAGATTGCCGTCGCGAAACGGGCTGCTATGGCTACAACGTAATCTGTGGGGCAAATGCGCCGATCAAAGTACATCCTCTAACAGTGCTTGTTTTTGCCACTGACAGGCTCAGATTGTTATTGGAATTGTTAAGAGGCGACATAAAAAGGTACGTATTCTTTTTTACATTTGGCTCTAACATGCTAACGCTAGCTACGTAAATCTGTTGCTCTTTTATAATATTGTAAAAGACTAAGGCCAAATGTAAAAAAGAATACGTACCTTTTGATTTTTGTCGGCCACCGTATATGAGACATGTCTTCCACAAACACAACACTTTGGACTTGTAATAATGTCAATGGGAGCAGTAAGGATAAAACAATGTGATACTAAATACATGGGGTTGGGTAATGGGTTTGGAATGAGTACAAGTATCTAAAGAAAGGCAAACATCAGATAGATGTATGATGATGTAGAATAATGCTGACATCCTTTGACAGTAGCCTCAATTTAGACTGTGCCCAATTGATTACCTGTAAATCTATTTTCTTATATAGTTTTATTGTAAATTTCTCCAATAAACAATAGTGATTGTGTATGTGATGTTGCATTGCTGTAGCGTTGCATTGTGCTGCATTGTTGTATGCTATGTTGCTGGTATGGTATTTCATAATACTTTGTACCATTATGTGCAGCAATTAGGGTGTGGTGTGCTTTCTATTGGTGTTGCCGGTCTTGATAGGTCTTACCGTACAGTCTCTAAAATCATGACAATAGATGGAAACTGCTTATTGTCTGTAACCATACATAACCAAAGATAGCCTGATTGATCATCTGCCATTCAAAATAGGCAGCTTTTCATTCTACATTGTTACATTTGACCTTTTACGTGTTTAGCTGATGCTCTTATCCAGGGCAACTTACAAGAAGTGCAATGGTCGAATCATTTACCAGGATCAGCAAAATATACAAGCAATAATTAATCCTGTCACTGAGCGTCTAAGGTTGGGGGATGATGTTTTCATTTTCATTGTTTGTTTTCATTTTTTATGTCATAATGTGGCTGTTTGTGAAGCCTTTTGAGACTGTAACAGTGCTTAAGGGCTATAAAAATAAACCTGACTGTTGTAATAAAGAAGGTAATTACAATATCCTGTTATCACACAATGATCATAATTGACTAGATTGGCAATCTCTAAATTGATTGTTGAGGTTGTTAAGGTTCAGTCTATTCTATTATACCGGTTGCTTAGTCACAGAAGTGAAGTCTATACCTCATAGCTTTCTGGGCACAAGATCGTCTGTGCTTTGACATGTGAGAGATTGGAAGCTGCATGCTAGTTAGCAGGGACTGACTGTGTAGTAGTATACATTGTGTAGTGGTAGCCTTGGAAATGGAAAGCATTTTACGACTTACACACATTACCTGACCTCATGAAGCGGCAGCAACTCAATTAGCTTCCTCTCTGAGCATTTTGAGGTGGGAGTGGCCCTGATGTAGTGTTGCTCTGTACAGGGGATTGTGAGCAAGCTGTGTGTTCAGCTGGAAGCAAAACGCACATCACATGATATATTATAGCAAAACATAACATGATCATGTTTGCTGTGGAACAGATAAGAGGGTGCGCAGGGTTATTGTAAAGCTAAGTGCCTCATCATCATTTTTTTGACAAAGGGCAGTTTGTAGAGGGTGATCGTACTTTCCATGTTAATGATCCTGTTCGCCTTCGGGCCGCGCGTGCTGCAGGATTGTGCTGCTCACAGAGGTTTTTCTTGCATCCATAAACAATTGCTTCAGGCCTCGCAGTACGCTCGTTTGTTCTCGTCTCTCTTGTTTTTCCCTTTCACTCGATAGAAGCTAGGATGGATGCGTCATGTGTTTTGGTGTTTGACATTAGAATATTTGAGAAGAGTATTAGAAAACATCTTTTACACACACGCAACCCCACGTAAACAAAGACATGAGCATACACACACGCACATGAATAATAGGCCAAAGCAAGTGTCTCCATCATGCTAACAGTGTATATGAATGTGTGATGGTGTGTGTGTGTGTGTGTGTGTGTGTGTGTGCATGCATGGATGCATTATCTCCCATTTTATACCAGCATGGAGCAAGTCACCAGGCATTAGAGAATTCACTTATAATGTGATGAAG
>CABFOQ010048773.1:0-11246 GCA_900660455.1 Gephyroberyx darwinii | reverse complement strand
CCGTGGTGTAGTTTGTTGATAGCCTAACGTTAGCTTTTTACTTCTGGCGATTGCATTTACGCTACAAAAATCATAAAAGTGGTGTTCATTTGTGAAGATTATCTTGCTGAACAAAACGTGTAAGTATCATAAACTTTTGTTTGCCACAGAGCTAATTTTCTGCAATAATCCAAAATCCAATGCAAAAATCCCATTGGCTTTTTGTCGAGGGAACCAGGGCGATGCTAACGTCCGGGTTGGCCTACAAAAATACGTCATCCCTGCACCACTCTATTGCAGATTTCATCTTTTCTAATTTGCTACATCAGAAATCAGATGGAAACCAAGCTATTGTAAAATACAGGTATTGATGTTTTGACTCTGGGACAGGAATATTGACAATGAAATAAAGACATAAATATTATTCTCTCCACTTATTTTTCACCCAGGAGTTGCACCTCAACTCAAAGGAGCCAAGAAATCTATCATAAAGAAAGAGGATATCCTCTCCAAACTAGAGGTTGGTTACATGTAGAAACAATTTAATTATTATTATTATTATTATTATTATTATTATTATTATTATTAATAATAATAATTCTTAATTATACAATTACAAAATAATTAAATTTGTGCACATTTTATTGTGTTTCGTTAAATCCTCCCACAGACTCTGGAAAAGAAAGAAGATGCAACTAACTCGGAGGATGAGGAGAATGAGGAGAAAAAGAATACAAACAACGAGGAGGGGCAGGAAGAAGAAGAGGGGTTGAACGAAGAGGACTTGGAGGAGGTAAACAGAAGCCAGATGATGCCTAAGTTTGCTAAACTAGAACCAAAATCCAATAGCCAAAATGAACTGATGTCTTAAAGGAGAAATCCACTATAAAGCTCTGCTTTGGGTTTCTGGGATAACCGTCATTTCAAAAAAGATGCCAGTTTCACTGCTTTTTCCCTGCTTCTTGCTTCGAATTCAGTTTATTATTGTGTGAGTTCATGGTTCCAACACTGACTAATGGTAAACCAACATTAGTTATAAGACTATATATAATCTACTATTACTTTTCAATCAGTACAGCACAATGGCACAGTCTTAACAGGGTTCCCACTGGTCATGGAATTTCTGGAATATCAGGGAATTTTGAGACAGACAGGAAATCAGGGAATTTTACAAATGGGTCACTATAAAGGAATATGCCAGTAAAAAACAATGTTACCAATCAAAGAAGGAATGACAATTTTAGGTCATGGAAGTGCTCTGACTTAAAATGGAAAGTCATGGAAAAGTCTTGGAATTTTATATTAGGGTCACAGTGGAAACCCTGTCTTTATATTAATTATGACAGGCAATTCATTAATTTCTGTTTGAAATGGCCTTTTTAACTAATGCCAGACTCATACAGACCGATGATCAATATGACTGGTGTTGTCACGATACTTTCACTTCAGTATCAATACTCAGTTAAATATATAAAAATTCAATACAGCATTACCATGGCAAACAAGAAAAAACATGGGTGTCCGTCTCTATGTTGGCTCTTTAAATAGTTCCATATTTGGCTCCTGGCTCCTAGTTTGTCGACTAGTTTAAATGGATTGGGATCCAGTTCAAGACATGATGGACTGTTTGACACCGACTGCTGTAGGCTGAGGCTCTATCTAGTCCAATCCTTCTTCTTTTCAATATTCTTCTTCTAACCATTCCAATCCGCACATATGTTGGCTATATTGAGATCAGAGCCAGAAATCTCATATGGGTCGGGCCCTAGTATTGAATATTTAGAAAATGCAATATTGAATTCAATCCCTCTCAAGTAGTGTTGAAATTTCAGTTAGAGTGATTTCGTAATTTACCTCTCTCTTAATCCGTTTTGCAGGATACAGACTACATCATGTCGTACTTTGACAATGGGGAGGACTTCGGAGTAGACAGCGATGACAACATGGATGAAGCCACATACTGACTTTTTACCTGGAGGTGTTGGGGAAAGAGAACAAAGACTCTGAAGCCCTTGCCTAGAATTTAGCTTTGATGGGAGGCCAGACTGTGAAATAAAGATTTTAGGCTGATATTTAATTGTTTAATTGTTGAAAACTTAGAAAGAACTTGATCACAGATACTTGAACACTTAACATTGTTAGCTTTACAAGCCAAAAAATAAGAGCTGCCTCACTTTTTTCTTCTCTGCAGTGTATTAGGTCCTACATCTACCTACAGGATGAGGTTGCCAGCTTTTATCAATTTGATACTTTATTGTGCAATTTTTATTCTGATTTGATTGTCGATTGATTGTTGATTGTTTTCAGTGTTATTTTAGTGAGTGATAAGCATTTTATAACAGTTTATTTAAAAAAGGTAAGCATGTAAAAATACACAAAATAATGACATTGCTTTTTTTGTATGTTTCCCCTTACACCCTTAGCTCCCACAAAGCACCCTCTGTCCCCTTCCTCCCCTCCAAAGTAAAAGAGAATTACATGAATCAGTTACTTAAAATGTCTAAATGGAGGGTAAGAATTTTATATTTTAGTTTAGTTAAATGTAAAAAGGTAAAATTATCCACATTCAAATTGAGTTTATAATGTTGTCTATTGAAAGATATGTGTGAATTGTGAAATATGACTTATTCCTTTACACGGCATTATTATGTGTACAATTTGGAAATGAGATGTATTTCTTCTGTCCTAAGACAAACGCTAGTTTTGAAAACCTCATGGCTCTGTGTAACTGTGCCTCAAGCAGCCACTAGGTGGCAGAAGTACCCAATTATTAATTAATTATGTTTAATGCAGTAGAGTCAGATATGGGGAAACCTCTCTTGTTTCTTTTCATTGATGTTTCATTCCACCAATGTGGGTTTTTGAAGGCCAATATCAATATTTTTGTGTTGAAACTGTCGATAGGCAATATTTTGTGCTGATATTCAATATCTTGACCATTTTCAATTACAAGTATTCAATGATTCAGGGTACAAAAGCCTCTGAAACAGCATTCAGACCATGGAACACTAAAACTCTGAAACTCATTGAAACCCAGAGTAATGAAATTCTGGGTTAGCAAGTCTTTAAGGCAGGGTGACCACCCTGACCTCCCACCCACCTATTCAGTGGTAGGGACACTCTGGGTTACATTACTGCCTTTGCATAAATAATAAATTTACATAAAACATAACTGAACAGTTAGATGAATAAACATACATTGACTGGCCGACTGGTCTTCGTCTCATGCCAAACCTGTGACTCTCAACCCATATTTTTTAATCAATACAGATTATCACCTATAGGTGAAACTTTGAACACAATGATCAGTGCTGCATTCATTCAGTTTACAGACCAGAGTGCTTTGACGTCTTGGACTTGGTCTCATGTCTATTTTGACTCAGCCTTGTCTCAGTGTCGGCCACTATTGGACTACTCAACTTTTTCCTGCCTATCAAAAAATATAAAAAATGGGAAATTGTATTGATTTATTTTCACCTCAGCACAACAATCAATTTGGGGGATTTTACCTGTAGAAACCTATGTACGTAATGAACCTCGAGAAACTCCTTAAGCATTATGTTACATGTGGAAAGACATGTATACTGTTTTATTGCCTATTTTGGTCTTGAATAGGACTGGATTTGCTCTGGTCTCAGTCTTGACTTGGCCTTGACCCCCTTTGGACCTGGTCTTGGAGTTGGCTCCAAGCATAGCTGTTTGTTCCGAATAAAAGAGGTTGTTTATCACGGTCCTACTTCTGGAAGTGACTCCCATCTAATCCACTTTAGAGTGGGTTAGTAGGAGCAGGCTGCACTCTAGGTTGGCTGCTATCAGTACATTTCACACACATGCACTTGCACGTTGCCTTTTCCAGTGGTAGGAGGAAAACATATTGTGAAACACAATGTGAGTCACGTGCCCTAACGGCAGGTGAGCAGTGTTGGACTGTACACAGAGTTGCACCATATCTGGAGGAGTCACGGCTTACATTGTACACTATGTGTCTGTGGGTGCAGCACCCACCATGGTGAATACAGTAGAACATGCAGTACTGTGTTTACCCTCAACTTTACCTCAATGACAAGGTTAGAGCAGTTGTAAAAACAACTGGGAGTGTACTGAAAAAGAAAAAAAGATGCATCTATGAAAACAGCCTGCCATTGTGCGTGCATTTAAGTAAAATCACATGATTGTTTATGCCGACCATGAAGACAGAATGCAAGAGGGTCCATTTGCTGAGAAGCCTTTTTCCAGGAGGTCATCAAGCAAAAAATGTGACTGGTTTCTAATTCCCCCAATTCACTTATCACAGTATGCAGTACCATTGCAAAGACATTCAGTGTTATACAACTTCATATTTATTAACAAGAATGTGTAAAATAAGTCTCAACCAAGGCTGTAGTGCTCAAGTCTGGTCTACAGACCCCTTTTCTGACATCTTGGTCTCAGTCTTGGTCTTAGCCACTGCTGGATGTTGAGTCAATATTTTCCTGTCTAACTAAAAGTTTTCAAGACATGAACACTGTCTATTTTGGTATTGGGTCCTGAATCCTGAATAGGCCTTGATTTGTTCTGGTTTTCCTTTGGTCTTTGAATTAATTTCCACTCCACTAAGGTGGTCTTGACCACCGTTCTGGTTTCAAGGAAGTGAGAAGTGGAAGTGAGCCATTCTGAATCAGTGTCACAGATAGAAACCAGAGGTCACAGCAAGGAGGGCAGAATTTGTGGCTCTTGATGACAGCCATATTTTAACAAGCCTAGAGAATGTCAGCAAGCTTTCACAATGCGATTCACATGGTTTGTTATGATCTGCAGTTGCCTTTGTAAATGTTTGATGTCAATTTAGGAGAGATGAGATAGCTTACTAGACTATGTCACCTCAAGTAATGTAAGTGAGGAGAAAGATACTGGTATCAACTGCTCATTGAGATTAAAACCATGGTGCTATTAGAGCTTCTGTTTTGTCTATATTTACATTTTATCTCTTGTCTCTTCCGTTGATACTACTTATGTCTCTCGGCTGTGGTGGAAGCCTCAAGTTTGGAAGTGGAGCTTGTGGTTTATACAATTATGCAGTTGTCTGTTATCCTCTGCTGAAATATTTTGCAGAGTTGTCTGAAAGATGTAGGCTACAGTTATATGTAATTTTAGCAAGCAGTGATTTAATATTAACCAAGAGTCAATGAGACCAAGACTGTTGTTCATATATTCTGACTGGTTATTGTAAGGTGGACACACATTGGGTCCAAATGATGCTCAAGGACCTGCCTAGTCATCCTCCAACAAAGCCCTTTTTAAAGAAGCCAAGGCACAATTTTTTTTTATGGCTAGCCCACAGGTTTATATATAGGTGCTTTCTCAGGGGTAATGAAAGCTCCACTCTGGTGATATTTTCACTAATGAACTAAATTTCACCCTACTTAACCCACTCGATTTGATCGCTCCGCTTTCGCAGTTCCATTTAGTCTCCCTAGACACTCCATGTTAGTTCTGACATTGAAACCTAAGAATCTGCATGCTCGACCCTCTCCCTGCTAAACATTTCAAATAATTAGGACCCTCAATTCATAACATTATCAATTTGTCTCTCTCTACTAGCACTGTGCCCTCCACTTTTAAAAACATGATTAAGCCATTACTCCAAAAGACAAACCTTGTGTCCTTCAGAATTATAGATCGGTCCACTTCAGTAGCGTTTCTGCTTCACATTCACTGCCTAAACAGAACTGCATTTTTCAGTTTTTCGAATTTTTAGTTTGAATAGGTTATAAACACACATAGAATACTGAATTAAACTTAAAAAGTAAAGTTTTGGCATTTGAAAGCTTATGGTGTTGCTATTGGACTACAATAGGCTGATGTTTAGATTCTAGCCTTTGTTTGTTTGTGACACAAATGCCTTAAAAGATTTCTTTCTATCTATTGATTTTTGTTGATGGGGTAGTGCCAGCAGCAAACAGAAGGAAAGCGCTCGATCTCCTTCTCAGTCCTATCAGACCACAACAAAAACAAAAAATGTTTTTGAGGATGACCAAGGCAGGATGAGATTAATTGTTTATTTCTGATCAAAATTAATCCGTTACATTGGTTAAAAAGCCTAGTCTGTGGGGTTTACGTGCGTAGTTGAAAAAAAATAGACCTGAAGCGTCTCTTTATGCTTCAGGTCGCAGTGATGCGTGTGAGACCCAGCTGGTGTGGACAGCAGTGTTGATTAATAGGAAAGCATTTCTGCTGCGAAAGACTCACGTCCTGCGTAGACCAGGCTTTACTTGACCTGAGTGCAGTTTTTTATATGATTAACCATCACATACTCCTACATTGTCTTGAAAACTACATTGGTATCTGAGGATAGCTGTTTTCATGGTTAGAGTCTATCTACCACTGCATCTTCCACAACAATATAATATAGTGCAATGTGGTGTGCCACAAGACTTTATCTTCGGTCCACTTCTATTATCTTTATATATGCTACCGCTCTGCAAGAATATCTGCCAATTTGGCATTTGTTTTCATTGCTATGCTGACTATACTCAACTTTATATACCCGTTAAAACCAAACAACCATTCACAATTCCTAAATTTAGAGGTGTGCTTATCCAAAGTCAAATGTTGGTTGGCCCTAAACGTCCTGCTTCTCAGTGCCAACAAAACAGAGATGTTGTTTATTGGACCAGCTAGACTTAAGCATCTGTTTGAGAATTCAACTCTAAATTTTGATAACTGCATGATCTCCCAGAGTCCATCTATTAAAAATCTCAGCATTACATTTGATCCTACCCACTCGTTCGAGTCACACAAGGACAAGGACATTACAAAAATGGAGATTAGACCCAAACCAGGGCTCCTCAAGGCATGTGCGGACCAGCTGTGTGGAGTACTCCAGCACTTCTTTAACCCAGTCCTGCCTGGTCCTTGTGCCTAAGAAAGGGCATCCCAGTGTCTTGAATGACTACAGAGCTGTGGCGTTGACTTCCCACATCATGAAAACCCTTGAAAGGCTCATGCTGGCTCATCCAGACTCTTACCAGGCTAACATTTTGTAACAGTGGAGGATGCCATCATCTACCTGCTTCATCAGGCCCACTCCCATCTGGACAGGGCAGGCAGCACTATGAGGATCATGTTTTTTTATTTCTCCAGTGCTTTTAACACCATCCAGCCCATTCTCATGGGAGATAGGCTTCGGACAATGCAGGTGGATGGCCCCTTGGTGACCTGGATTTTAGACTAGCTGACTATCAGACCACAGTATGTGAGCTTGCAGGGCTGTGCATCAGATCTGGTAGTCAATCAACAATCAATCAATCAATCAATCACATTTTATTTGTACAGCCCTTAATCACCGTTACAATCTCAAAGGGCTTCACAGTGCCCAAAGTGTGAAAACAATAAATGGTTAGTACACAGCATCCACCAGACTCGGACCCTCACAGGGGACAAGGAAAAACTCCCACAAAACCTTTTAGGAAGAAATGGAAGAAACCTCAGGAGGGACTACTCAGGGTGGGATCCCCCTACTAGGATGGCCAGGCGTGCAATAGATGCCGAGTTTGGGCAAGCAGACTATACAGAGTGCATAAAGTTTATTGGGTGGGACATCCAGATCTGATGTGGGGCATCACAGCAAACAGCTCATCGTAGGACTAGGGGACCACACAGGCACCAACACTGACCTGCTGTAGCCTGGAAGCAGATAAGAGAGACACCCACACACACCCATACATGCAAGCATACTCATTCATGTACTCTCACTCAGACAGACAAACATGACCAGCATGAGTGGACAGGAGCAGGTAGACCAGGAGAACAGGACATGTAGGCAAGATGCTAGCATCCATTGGCAGGAACCTGAACTAGGGTGAGCTAACTGGTCTAACTGGCCTTACTCTGAGAAGAAACTGAGCCACTCCCTCAAGGCTATGTTTGGTCAAATGATAATAAATAAATAGATGAATAAATAGGTTTTTAGCCTTAAAGATTCCAATAGAGCCTGTCTCTCTGATTGAGGCAGGCAGACTGTTCCAAAGATAGAGAGCCTGGTAAGAAAAGGCTGTGTGGCAGACTGGGGGGGTAGGCGTAGGCTGGATGCAGGAGAGAGAATTTAGTCAGTGGACTGACTCTCCCTGTATCCAGCATCAGGTGCAGCCAATTAAGGCCGATTTTAGCTGGGCCTTTTTAACCTATGTGTGAACGGGAGTGCGTCTGAGCAAGAGCCAGCCCCGGTAGTAGCGAGAATTGCTACATTCAGTTACCTGCGGTTTCTTTTTGACTGCTGGGATAGACAGCATCCTGTGATCTGAGGGCGTGTGGTGGTTTATATGGTTTGATGAGATCTGATAAGTAGGATGGTGCCATCCCATGTAATGATTTATATGTAAGTAGAAGCACCTTGAAATCACACCTGGCCTGAATTGGGAGCCAGTGTAATGAGGATAGATGTTATGTGGTCGAATTTTTTGGTCAGGATTCTGGCAGCAGCATTCTGAACCAGTTGGAGATTTTTAGTGCGCCCAGTAGGTAAGCCTGAAAAGTAGCATTGCAATAATCAATTCTCAATGATACAAGGGCATGTATTAAATTTCTGCGTCTGCCTTTGTTAGTATGGGTTGAATCTTCGCAATATTGCAAAGATGGAAGATGGTAAAAAGCTGCTTTAGTAGTCTCCTTAATATGTAACTCGAATAAGAGGGTAGGGTCAAATTTAACCCCAAGTTTTTTGACGTAATACAGGTGATACAGGGGCCCCCCAGGAGACCGTCCTGGCTCCCTTCCTGTTCACTCTTCCTGTACACATCCGACTTTAGATACAACTCAACGTGGGAAAAACCAAAGAGATGGTGGTGGATTTCAGAAGGACTAAGGCACCAATCACCCCCGTTTCCATCCGGGGGGAGGACGTAGACTTGGTGCAGTCCTACAGGTACCTAGGAGTGCACCTGGATAGCAAGCTGGACTGGAGTGGGAACACTGAGGCTACATACAACAAGGGCCAGAGCCGACTCTACTTCCTGGGGCGGCTCAGGTCCTTCAACGTAAGTAGAGCCATGCTGAACATGTTCTATCAGTTGGTGGTGGCAAGTGCCCTATTCCTTGCGGTTGTTTGCTGGGACAGCAGCACAAAAGCCGCAGACACCAACAGGATAGACAAACTGCTGAGGAAGGCCCTGTCTGTCCTAGGGGCCAGCCTGGACCCAGTGAAGGTGGTGGCTGAGAGGAGAATGTTTCGTCTCTCACCCACTTCATGACACTGGCCAGGCAGAGGAGCACGTTCAGCAGCAGACTCCTGCCTCAGTGTACCATGGAGCGACATAGGAAGTCCTTCTTGCCCACCGCCATCAGACTGTACAACTCATCCCTGGACTAACCGTCACCCCCACACACACACACACACACACACACACGCGCACACCATCCCCACCCCCACCCCAAGAACTACTAGAAGAAGAAGAACACTTTATTAATCCACATTGTGTCACACACACACAGCATGCAGTCGGTGGAGGCCGCTAAACACACACGCACATGCAGGAAGGGTGGCTGCGGAAATTTAGTCTCTGCATTTTCCCATCCTGTTGTACACTGCCCCTCCATGGGGCAGCCAGGAGCAGTGGGCAGCCCTCTACGGCGCCCGCGGACCAACGGCTCCAGGTCTTGGGTCCACGTCGTGGTCAGGGACTGGACAGGAGGTGGCGATCTTCTTGCATGTTTTTTCAATTGCACATTTTCACTTTTTGCATCCTGGACCTTTTTTGCGCATTATTATTATTACGATTATTTTTTCATTTGCACTAAGCATTTATATATTTCATAGAGCATAATTTATATATTTTTTATTCTTGAACTTTTATTATCCCTATTTATCTTAGTTATGTTATTCTATGTTGTTGTTGTTCTATGTTACTTGGCTGCTGTGACTAAGAAATTTCCCCTCTGAGCAGGCGACGTCTATGGACGTACAAAACAGGTTGATATCACATCCAGTAGGTCAGGCCATAATCTGGACGTCCAGTGACAACCAGAATTAGTTGATAAATGACATTGAGAAAAGACGTTCGGCCAGGCTAACTTCTGGACGTCTACTGACAAACAGAGTTAGTTGAGAATAGATGTTTGACCAGTCCATAATCTGGACTTCCACTGGCAACCCAGTCTCACACCTACCTACCTACCTACCTGATGCCCCACACCAGATCTGGATGTTTCACCCAAGTATCCTTATTGTGTTTATTCTGTGTATTTTATGTTCCATTTTACCTGCCCACCCTCGGCACCCACTGCATGCCTGGCCGCCCTGAGTAGCCCCTTCTAAGGTTTCTTCCAATTTTTTCCTAAAAGGTTTTGTTTTCCTTGTCATCAGCAAGCGTCCAAGGTTGGGGGGTGTCGTGTGCCATCATTTATTGTTTTCATAATGTGGACATTGTGAAGTTGAGACTGTAACTGTAAATTAAGGGCTATACAAATAAACTTGACTTGTGTTAATGATATATTATAGTCGATATGTTTTCTATTTCTCTGTGAGTGGATATGTTGGAGTGCATGTGTGTGAATATTTGTGACTTTGTTATTATAGGTGGCATATGTCAATTGGCTGAGATCGTGGGCGCTGAGGGACTGCCTCCTGACGATTGGTCCACATTTCCTTCTATATAACGACTCCAAGAAGAAGAAGTAGTACCAGTCAGTGTGTGAGCAGTAAAATAGTATACATTGGATAGTCCTTACTGTGTGATTGTACGTAATGTGAATAGCTTATAAAGTATGGGCTTATTTTAATGCCATTAAGTTTGTGCACTTGTAAAAAAAAAAATTGTACCTGTGAAAAAAATTCGTACCTGTAAAACAATTTTGTACTTGTAGAAATATTTTGTGCACTTGTAAAACAATTTTGTACTTGTAGAAATATTTTGTGCACTTGTAAAACAAAAGTTGTGAATATTTTGTACTTGTAAAAAGATAGAGTGGTGCCATAAAACTCTATTTACATGTGCACACTTTTTTTTTACGACCTCACATCATATTACAAGTCGCCTAAACTACGAGTGCACAAATTTTTCTTTTTGGCAGTCATGTTACGTAGAGTCGATTTGTAACTCGTAAAATGCAATTCGTAACTCGTAAAACAACTCGTAACTCGTAAAACGCAACTCGTAAAATGGGTCAACCTTTTTCTGTCTTGACCAATCAGCTCAGTCGCCACTAGATGAAAAGGAATGATATCATTAGCTGGATTATCCATCAATCAAACACATTTCGCGAACTGCGTGAAACACCAGAGAAGAAGAAAA
>CABFOQ010048770.1:0-26419 GCA_900660455.1 Gephyroberyx darwinii | reverse complement strand
CTTTGTGTACATTGTTTTTGGAAGTTGAGCAAGGTTGAGGTTTTGACTGGAGGTGAGCACATAAGACCTGCCAGACTGTTTGAAGTAGTTAAACTTCTTGATGCTTTCATTCCCTGACCTATCCCACCCTGTAAGCTTTTTTACATGATTGACCTATTGCCATCCAGTCACAGCTCCTACAGCCTCTCTCTCTCTCTCTCTCTCTCTTTCTCTCTCTCTCGCTCTCTCGCTCTCTCTCAGACACACACACATGCACACACATACACAGTATATCACTCACATCAGAGACTTCTGTCAGAGACTATTTCAGGTCATTTGGATAAAACACTCCAGAAGGTATAGCTGTATAATTGGACCACTAATTTAAAACACACCAGTGTGCTTATAAATTACGGGCTCAAATGGTGCGGGAAATTGTCTATTTTTCCCTGTAATTCTAGCTCATTGACCTTGAATGACAGCAATTTGTTGAGTGTGGAGTAGACACTAGAGACAGCGCCAGATAGACTGTCACATTAGGGCAGAACTGATCTGCTGTTCCATACCACCCCCCCAACCACCTACCATGTGTGCTGTTATTTCATCCCCTGTGACAGATATTCAGAGGAAATGTCGATAACAACGCTCCATCAGCCAACTCCTTCACCCCTCCTATCGAGGCCCAGTATGTGCGTATTTATCCCCAAGTCTGCAGGAGGCACTGTACTTTGCGCATGGAGCTGCTCGGATGTGAGCTAACAGGTGGGTGTGTCCATCAGTTGTCTTTCTGTTTCATCCACATACACAAAACTAAACACGTGTCTATGATTTGAAAAACACTGATCAATGCAGTGTGTCTCCTGCATAGTTGTATTATATTTGTTATATTGATTATGCAATAACAACATTGAGATTATACCTTTTGTGTTGCGAATGTGTAGTCAGGAAGGTTACAATAGATTCCTTTGCAATTTGCATTGTTTTGTTGGCCTCAGGCTGCTCTGAGCCAATGGGAATGAAGTCGGGCCACATCCAGGACTACCAAGTCACAGCCTCCAGCATCTTCAGGACGCTCAACATGGACATGTTCACTTGGGAGCCTGGCAAGGCCCGGTTGGACAAGCAGGGCAAGGTCAATGCTTGGACAGCTGGACACAGTGACCAGTCTCAGTGGCTACAGGTAGGTTATCGATGGGTAAATCAGTGATTTAAACCTTGCACCAGCTAGCAGGCAGCACATTTCCCCCAAAATGAGAGACACACAGTTTCATACAGATAGCTGTCTTTCTCTCCTTTTTCGCTCCTTTCTCTACGCTTTCTCTACTTATCATAGTAATTGATGGTGTGTATGTGATATTGCATGGCAACTATATTATATAGGAAAGACTACATTGACATATATAATGTCGTCGATACATACAATTACATTACCTTTCATGGCCTTTTTCTTAGCACCATTTTTCAACAAAAAGTCAGTAATAGGCAGTCACTTCTTTATTCATACCAGCCCTTTGAAACCAACACCCACACTCCTTCAACTGTTGGATGTGTTTAGCCCTGTTATCTTTGGCTGCAGCTCAGGCTTTCTGTCTCTGTGAAACCAGTCACCAATCCATTTGTTTTCATTACAGTAACTGATGGCTGAAAGTGTCTCCTAAAAGGGCCAAGACACGTCTCTAAATGAACGTTTATACTACAGACTGTCTGCTGAACAATTGTTGTGATCTGATCTTGGTTGTATGTAAGATTGATGGGGGACTAGGGAGGTTAAGAAACTTATCAATCAGACTCAATCATGCCCAGTTATGCACTCACATGTAACCTTGCATATTGGATTTCTTTTGTTCTTTCAGGAAAAAGCCAGTAAATGTCCTCTGCTTCTAGAGTGAAAAATCATGTCTTACTTGACGCTTAACACAGACAGCATAGAAGGAATTGTGATATAGATGATCTTCACGGAGAATCAAAAATTGGAGTGATTTCTTTGCTTTCTTGACCTTTCTATGACACTCTATCTCCTCATACCACTTCCCTAGCAGTGAAACAGTTAGAGCTCTATAGTCGCACTGGGTTGTCTGGCCATTATTAGATTGGTTCACACTGGGTCAGATATGTTTTTTATCAAGCTGAAAGCCTTTTGCCAAGGATGAGGGTATGCAGGGCTGTGTGTTGGAGGAGACAGTTACTTAAGCAGGCCTTATCCAAGTCATGGAACTCAGCTAAGCAAAATTGATGGCTGTGGGTAAAGAAAAACTTGTGGCCTCATATTACATGCTGTGCAAGCAGGAGGGGGGAATTACTGTACAGACACAGTGAGAAAATCAATGCCTTCCACTGTCAAAGACCCATTCTGTACATACAGGCTATACTATGTCTGCTGTTTTAAAAGTATCACTTATATACTGTTATTTTAAAGAATTTCCCCCCAGGGATCAATAATGTATCTTTCTTCATCTGCACTGTGCTACAGTTGTTGTAATTGGCCCATGTTTTAGTATGTAGCTATTGTATTATATGAATTTGTTAAATTCCTGAGCTCAGTGTCTTCTTCACACTGGTTGCCATGGCAAATAATTGATTCTCAGTGACATTACTGAATGACTTTAAACCTGATAGATTCATGGAATTAATCAGACTTAATGACAAATTAAGTATTTCAATTAATCAAGACAAGTACTGCACTGTCCAGAGAAGCAGTGGAAAAACACTTTACACACTCCAAATATCAGACTGGAATTTTTTGATGCAGAAGACTGGCCAAGATCTCATTTGGATAACGAACAATCTAGTCAGTAGCTGAAATCTAGATTGTGTAAAAGCAGTTAATGCATTTGTGCTGCATACATGTAAACATGAAAACAATTCTTAACCAACTCTAAATACTGCACACTTTGTGTACTGGGTGCTGAAGCATTAACATGCAACAAAACAAACTAAAATATTGTACACACAGAGATGAAACTGCTACCCATCTTCTCATCACACAACAGCAAATTGATCAGTGAGCTCTGTATTCCATTGCATCAATACATAGATAAATGCAAGCTGTGATTTGGTATATTGTGTGCTTTTCTCTGTGCATGCAAAGATTTGGTGAAGCCAATGTTATGTAGGCCTACCCACCAAAGATTTTTTGCTACTGTTGACAAGAAATTGTATTGTTTTCGAAGCAACAAACAGCACTAACTTAAATCATTTCAAAGAAATAATTTGATAAACACAGCAGACTAAATACTTGAATGAAATACTTTAATGAAATTTTGTGTAGACAAAATAACATCAAAACTAATGAAAATGCCAAACACTGGACCTCTCTTGGGCACTATCCAAGCTAAACCTATTCTTGCCTGGCGGGAGATAAAATTACACAGAGGGAGATTGAACCAGAATCTTTCAAGATGTTTTCAAGAGAGAAGCTGAAACTGTCGGACTGAGCTGCCAAGTGTTCCAGCTGGCATAAGCTGATTAGTTAATTATGCACATTAACATGTCCACATAGCAAAGGGAAATTGCCAGAGAGACGGTAGCTACTTTTCAATTTCACAATGTCCCTGTTAATGCGTAAAACACATGCACTGCAACATTTCTGGCAAGTACTGCTCCTCCAGGACTGTTGAGACTTTTGTGGTTGATTATGGTAAACACTCCTCACACACAAAAAAAAGGGAAATTGTGGAACGGAGTGCTTTAATTTGTGCCTCTTCATCTCACATGTCTAAATTGTATTGGAATCTGCTAACTCCTCAGGAGAGTTTCACTTTACTGAATGAACGTGTTGAATTCAAGTGAATATTAACAAGGTGATTTTGTAAGTCAGCAATGTACTGCAATCATTGTGGTGATGGACTAACTGGGTTATTTAGCTTAAGCTGGAGTTTATGTGGTTCAGTTTTATTAGCTACTAGTAGTTCCCAGTGCTAAGCTATTGCTGTGCAGATACCTTGGTCCTTCAGAAGAAAAACACTTCTCAACAGTCCATCACTATTATGCATTAGTTAATCCATTTTTCAATTCACTATTACATGTAGCACCTAATGATACATATGTAAACAAGTAGATCTGCAATGGTTACGTGGTTCACTAGTGGTTCTATACAAATGGAAATAATTTTAATAGTATTATAATTGTTCCATATAGCTGCAATGCTGAGCATTTTTGGCCTATGAACTCTGAAAAAACTCCTTACAGACATTATTTAATCAAAAAGAATGATTACCAGTAGGACTTTTATTTTGAAATTCCACCCAATAAAATGGCTTACTGTTGTCACTGCTTTGTCACAACTTACAGACGTATTCCATGAACACCTTATGAGGACTCGATCAGTATTCTTAAATGTGCCATGTACAGCAACTGTTGTGAAGCTGTTGTTCAGGTGATTGTGTTACTAACAAGTTGTATTGTTACCAAGCCGTCATTTGTTCCAGTTCCTGTTCTAGTTATTCAGTGATTCTTTGATAGTTTCCAACTCAAGAGACCAAATGAAATCATCTGTCATCAATCAATTGGTGAAAGCATCTTCCATCAGTCAATTTGACCACTCTTAACTTAATTATGAATCCACTTGATGACACGCATCCACTTGATGACAAGCAGGCGATCCGTGCAGTTATGAAGCAAGCTTGACTGCTGCACATTCTGTGTCATTTGAAGTGGGTCATATCTACTTATAGTATGGACTGATAACACAGAGGCACTGTACAAGAGTGGGCAGATTTGAGGAGGCTCAGGTATTTCAATGTATACAACAGACTGCTCTTCATATTGAAGCAATGAGTGGTTGCCAGCACACTGTGCTTTCCAGAGGTGTGCTGGGGAGGCAGCATCAAGGCAGGGGATGCAGGCAGGATGGGAAACTGTTAAAAAGGGCTGGCTCTTGGTTGAGCCTGAACACCCTGAAGGCAGTAGCAGAGTGGTGGGGGCTAAACTGAACTCCATGCTAGATAACACCTCCCACCCACTCACTGGAGAGCTTATGCAGCTACAGAGCATTTTCAGCCTCCGGCTTCTCCCCCAAAGGTGCAACACAGAGTGTCTTTTGCACTCTGTACAACGCTTCATGTCCAAATGGCCCCAGTCTCAGCCAAATAGGAGGGTGCTGAAGCAGGGACTCTGAAATGCACTACATAAATTACCCTGGACTGCTTTTCACATTGTTATGCTCTGGACTAATGCATCCATAACTTGCAGTGACATCACTGTTCTGTTGTCGCCACTATAGTGTCTTCCAGCTTGACTCCCGAAAACAGGAACAGTTAGTAAGAGAAAGTACCTACCATCGCAATTTTAATAAATAACGCGATTTACTAAGTGACAATTAAAATGGTTGTCAAATGTTGTGCTGTCCATTGTAATACTTGTGTTGGGATGGAAGGGGTTACGTTTCATTGTTTTCCCACTGATATAGAATGACATGAGTAGCAACAATTTATAAATGTAACATTCTCTTAACTTCTCAGTAATTGGGAACAACCTTTTCTCTTTGAGATGAAGTATTTATGGATAGTTCACGTACCCTGAATTTAACTGCCCAAATGCAAACCGGAATATGGAGACGGGTTGTGAATAAGATGTGGGGTTATTTATATATCATGAAACAACAGATCATGGAGTTTAGAGAAAGCAAATGTCACATCCTCCAAGGACCTCAATATGTTTTAAAAAAACTTTTCATTTTTTCAAGTCAGGTGAGACATTTGTTTCCTCCTTCCACACTTTTTGATAAGGGGACAGCATATCTAAATCAGTACATTCTGTACATATGTTATCTATATCAGTATAGTGAATATATGGATGAGGTTTGTAGATTTTGCAACAAACATCTACACAACAAAACACTTCATGTACAAATGTATGGCCTTCTATAGTCTTTTTCATATTCTTGTTATATTTTTAATTTTTATCATACTGAATCTATTTTATGTTTTGGAATATTTCCACATCATACATATTCTATATTAATTGTTTCTTTGTCTCAGTAATTTCTACTGGTGTTATTTTATTTTACACCCTGATTTTTCCATACTTTTCCTTCATACATTTTACATGTTCTAGTGTCAAATCTGTGGACTATGTACTTATAAAACCCAATTTGCTATATTCTATATATAAAGGGTTTTCTGAAAGGGGTTTTCTGAAATAAAATAGACTTCAATTGTGTAGATACATAAAGGCTCCTGACACATAAGAAGATAAAAGGAATATCCATCTACTTTATAGCAAGGACATATCTAGTCCAGTAATCATCAATAACAACCTAAAGCTGCCTCATTTTGGATATATCAATTTATTTGTAACCTGCAAAGGTTACAAACAAGCTATAAAAGTAATCCCATTCGTTATCCCCTAGCCCCTTGGTTTTCACAGCCAATTATCTCCTTTACAGTGATAAATATGTGTGGTGTGTGGCTGTGGCACCCTGATAATCACCCCCCACCCCACTGACGATGAGTAGTGAGAAAAAACTTGTGTGTGGTAACTTTGAAAGAACTAGCCCTTGTATAATTGGCATATTGGTGCTAATGTTGGCGCTGCCTTAGTTATACATTAGTGAGCTGCTAAATGCAGTAAGGTAGTATGAGCTGTGACATCCTTTTTTGCTAATCAATCTTCTGACGAGTTGCTCACATATGCCTGACCAGGTAATGCGACACCCGCAGGCTATTTTAGAAAGAGAAGAAGATTTAGGATTTCACTTATTTACCTAGGTTTGCTTGTGTTTATAGCTTTCATGAATAAAAAGGTAATAACATAGATGATGACATCTCGATTATGATGTAGTATTCTGTGGTGGAGAATACTATAGATGGGAATAATTCAGGCAGTTCATTGCCCTTGTTCTACTTCAGTGCACAGAGATTGATGCGTACATTATGGTAGACAGGTGTATCCAAATATTGAAGTCAGGGAAATTCATTTTGCAAAGAGTATGCTATTCATAATTTGAAAAGAAGATAATATTATTCATTTTGAGTAGGTTATCTTGTGCTTATAGTTTCTAAGAATAGAAAGGTAATAGATAGATATGTCAGTGATTTATATGAATGTCAAGTTTCTGTAGTGGAGCATAACATAGAACTGACAACAATTCAGACATCACCCTTATTTTATTTCAGTACTCACACATTGATACAATAGTGTACATTTTATTAGACATGTGTATCCAAACATTGCACTCAGAAAATTCAATTTGGAAAAGAGTAGGCTATAGTTATTATCTGAATAACTTTGAGGTCAAAAATACGGACACATAGAAATTATTTTTGAAGGATAAAAGAAGAATAGAAAAAATACTGCAGGTCAGGAAACTCAAACACTGAGAAGTAGAAGTTAAGTATCTTTAATGCACCAAGGTTTTTTGACGGTCATTTCTCTTTGTTAATCTGCTATTCCATCACTCCAGTATCATTTGTAAATATGTTTTATTTAATGGTGTAATTCAAAATGTCTGAATTATGATTGCATGAATTAATATATTATCCGAATAAATGAGCCCAGCTGATTGTAAATGGTCCCTGAAACATTAGTACATGTTAACACACAACATGGACCAGTAGAAGGGACAATAACAAGAAGTAATGCAAGATTGATTCCTGCTCAGTGCCTGTGAAGTTGCATTTGTTGTAATCAAACCGGGTATTATCATTACACCAATTTTGCAAAGCACAGCTTCCTAATCAAATTGCTGCCTCAAATGCAGCTCTGCTGACAACAAACTCAATTTCTTTTAATCAATAGAATTAGCTGGGTGTTTGTTTCATCCATCCACAGTGGAGAATGGCTTTAATTTGTCCCATTGAAATGCTCATCTCTTCTCAAGTGTTTATGCAGCAAAGATGAAGCATGTGTCCTCCCTAAGAAAAGAAAAGCTGCCTGAGAGACAGAGAAAGGCAATCTACCATGAAAGGATTTAAGAGGGATTTTGATCATCTGGAATAGCAATGATCATGACAGAATTCCAAGAACCAAGACACTAGTGCCTCGCTGACATTACATGCATGGGAAAAATGGAAAACAACCATTCATTGGGAACTTTTAAGGGTGAACAGTTCTCTGTGTCCTTCAAGCTTGATCCCATAGGGGAAACACAGGCCATATGACCATGAATTCTCAGGCAGCAGCATATATCCAGTGTCTTTTAAATTCGGCATTTCTTTCTAACATACTCAATTGATCTGGTCCAAACTATTCATAATGGCACTTTGTCCCTGCAGACATGGAAACCATGAGCATACAAAATTCTAATCAGTTGAAATATATTCTTTATTCTACCTGCTGTCTGGTATTTTATCATTATTTGTCTTATTACTCTGCATGCCGGACAGAATCAATAGGAACGGCACCTGCGGCCAAGTTTCCTTGCTGAACTAATTAAAGAAACAGAATGTTAGAGACAAAGTCTCCAGGTGGTTTCCATTGCAATCAGAGAGAGGCACACAACCATTTAGCCACAGCTGTGATACTGAAAGAAAGTGGTAAGTATAACATACAGAACATACTAACAAAGGCTCAGGCATACTTTCTGATTTGTCATGCATGCCTGTACTTGTATGCGTGTGAATTTCATCTTGATTAAATCTTGACAGAAGTTGACATCAAAATAGCCATTATTTAAGACATTTTTGCTTGTCATTCCTTGATGTCATCTATTATTCGTTCATGAAATCTACAGTTCCGGCCAATATTATTGGCACCCATGCATTTTATGCAGATCTCTATGGCTTCAAAATTGAAAAGTGGCCATGGCATCCTCTTCTAATACTTAGTTGCACACCCTTTGGCAATGATGACTACTTCCTGATACCAGTTTCTCCCACTCTTCAATTGAAACAGGCTCCAGTTCTTTAATGTTTGAAGGATGCCTTTGACCACTCGACATTTCAGGTCTTGCCATTGGTTCTCAATAGCATTGAGATCAAGACTCATCACTGACCACTCCAGAACAGTCTAACGTTTTATCTTGAATCATTCCTGGGTGCTTTTCGATGTTTGTTTGGGGTCATTGTCCTGCAGGAGGACCCATGGCCTTCGATTGACACCCAGTTTTCTGATACTGGGTAGCACTTCTCACTCCAAAATGCCTTGGTAATGTTCTGATTTCATGATGCCCTTAATACGTTCAAGACGTCCACTACCCGAGGCAGCAAAGCAGCCCCACAGCATTATGGGCCCTTAAACAAAGCACTGATCTCCATTGCCAAAGAACTCTAATTTTGTTTCATCAGTCCACAGAACATTTTCCCAGAAGGATTTAGGTTTGTCCAGGTGGGTCAATAGATCAGATCAATTAGGCCTTCTTGTGTTTTTCTTTCATCAGTGGGGATTTCTGTGGCATCCGACCATAAAGCCCTTCTTAAGTGTTTGGCGTATGGCACAGGCTGAAACCATTATCCCAGACCACTCCAAGTTGCCATAAGATCTTTGAATGTCATGCAAGGTGTTTTTCAGTGGCTCGCACCAACCTTCAGTGACATCAGAGATAGATTTTCCTCTTACTACCACTTCCTGGGAGATTCTTAACAATTCCATAAGCAACAAACTTCTTAATAGTATTGCGAACTGTGCAAATAAGGAGTACCGAGGTCTCTAGTGAGGGTCATGTGAGCACTTATGTTTGGTCATAATAGTTCTGACCTCTTACAGCTCTTTACTTTTTCACAAACAACCAGGGAAGCGGAATAGGCATAGAAATATAAATGAACAATAGTTCATTTATAGCATTGTGGAAGTGAGACTATTTCCTCCAACAAAATTGATTTGATTCGTGACAATAATCATGGCTATGGACACTTTTCAAATTTGAAACCATAACTTTAAAAAAAAAAAAACTTTTATTGTTTGATCATGTGCTGTTGTACATCGATAGATGAATCTTTGAAGACAGAAAGTTGTTTCGATTTTTCAGAAGATATAAGTACATTATCTTCATAAAATGCAAGGATACCAATAATCTTGGCCAGAACTGTATTTATTTGTGTAATGGACAGTTACCGACGCAGTGCATAAAACTGAGTCACACCCTTACATCTGTTGTTGACATCAAGACAAGTCAAGTCAAGTTGAGTTTATTGTCATTCCAGCCATACATTTGGCCAAGCCTGGTCACAGCTCATGCTTAATGCCTGTCATTGACCATTTATTGACAAGATGGGTATCTGAGCTATGGCATTGTCCACTAATACAACAGTTAGGAGCCAGGAAAACAGAAGTAACCATGTCTGCAAATTGCCACTCCAATACTAACTAAAGCAGATGCCCAACAGTCCACTTTCAGTAAACAGAGATCACATTGAATTTCTACTGTAAACTATTTGTGTATGTTTTTATAAAAATGTCATATACCTTGGTAAACCTGTTTGAATACTGTGGACTGACTTTTTGTAGGGGAAAAAGAAAGAAGCATGTCAGATGGGGACATAACAGATCTCTTACACAATTTTAAATTTCTTTAAAAATGTTGCTCAGTTTTATCACCAATTCATCGTCATAAGAACATTAACCAAGAATTCAAGAATCTTAGAAAGAACTCAAATTAATTTGAAAACATGTCTGATGCAAATTTCATTAAGGCATTGTCGTCAGAGCCTCATTTTAATCCAGGCCATTATAGCCCTTGCTTTGCTCTATTTTATTCAATTTCCCTGCAGCTAGCATGCTGATTCAATTAGGCTCCAAATGAAGTTAGTGAAGGGACGGTGAATCCATCTGCTTCCCTGATTCAATTGGGTGCTTTTTAGTGTCCCCTCCTTCCCACCACATGCTTAAATGCACAGGTCTACTTGGAACCTGGATAATGTAACACTTCTGTTTTCATTATCGGAGGAAGCCATCTTATCCTCCTGCACCACATCCTGATTCTCTCTCTCTTTCTCCGTTTCTCTGTCTCTCCACCTTACTCACTCCCTCACAGCTGACATAGGATGCATTTATCGGTTTTATCTTGGGATGATTGATTTTTGAGTCTGTAGCAGAGCCAGCTGCAATCATGTGATCTGCAGGAATTGTTAGGACTGAAGGCGAATTGTCAGGACTGAAGGCGCCACAGCGCAGATCAGTGCAGCAGAGATTGGATCTAATGTGTTCTGCATGTGTATCTCATGGTTTCAGTATGCCTCTAAGTCATACTGAAGTCATTTCATTAGCATTGTCCAAACTTAATAAATCCCACACCTGTTACTCAAACTGCTCATTCTACTTGTAACTAAAATATTTGCCAGTAATTCTTTTTTTTTTTTGTCACACTGATCACTGCAGTTGCAAAGCCTAACACATTAGCGAGAATGTAACACCAGGCAAGCTAAGATCACTCAGTACAAGGAGAGGGAATACCATTTTGGAGGGGATGAGTATCTGATGACTCACCTGGATTGCCCAATAGGGAAAATAACTCACATCCTTACACATGTTTATTGCAGTTCCAAGCAAGTGAAAGCAAGTGGACAGTTATATTCACAAAATATTGTACAATTAACATAACACAATGAATAACAGAATACTAGAAATTAATTAAAGAAATCCTATAAATTCTTAGGCACTGAACCCGATGGTCCTCTGCTAATCCCCTCCTCTCTCTCTCTCTCTCTCTCTCTCTCTCGATATAGGATGCATTTGTCTGTTTTATCTTGGGATGATTGATTTATGAGTCTGTAGCAGAGCCAGCTGTAATCATGGGATCTGCAGAAATTGTCAGGACTGAAGGTGCCACAGCACAGATCAGTACAGCTGAGATTGGATCCAATGTGTACTGCATGTGTATCTCATGGTTTCAGTATGCCTCTAAGTCATTCCATCATTGCCAGGCGGTGTATCCTCCACTCATCTCAGTATGTTTCAATGAGATAAAGTAGCAAACTGTGGCTGTTGGACCCATTGGCATAACCATTGTGTTGAAAGTGGAGGGAGGCAAATAAAAGTGTGGGTTCTGGGGGTCCTCCCCCACAAAAATGTTGCCATCTAAAACTGCATTTTCAAACAATTTAAATGACTAAAAAGGCACTTCCACCAGGTTGTTTTGAGAATAGAAAAATCAATAAAATATGTCCAGTTATTTAGGGGCTGCATATATAGTTTTATTTTGACCAACAATTATAATTTGAGAATGATGCCAACAAAGTGATGACATGATCCTCCATCTGTAGCCGCCGCTGCTACCAAAGTTAAACTTGCTGAAAACCTGAAACGTAGCAGTGATCAGATATCTTGATATATATATATATAGATAGGTATATTTTTGTCTTGCAATCAGGAGAGTAGCTGCTGTGCTCTGGTGTTATCGGTACAGGATAATATGATTAATTCAGAATAGTCCTTTGCTAAGTCAAGACCAAAACAAAAAGTGAGCATTGATTCATGTCATGGGAGGTCTTGATTATCATTTACCACTTATGTTTATAAATGTTATTTGTAAGTTCACAGTTGCCTTTGTTATTTATTGTGTGCTCACACTAACATGTATGTTTCGGAAGAGCTTATTGTAAGCAAGTATAAATGCTTTGTTGAGTGGGTGTGTGTGTGTGTGTGTGTGCGTCAGAATATGGTATGAATATTTGATATACCAGGAGGGAAGAGGAAAAGGGAGTTGTGATGAGCTGTAGTGCCGCAGCCCACACCATAAACAATGTTATTTTTAACTTACCTCACCTATTTTTCAGGCCCTATAAAACCTGTACATGTACATGTATGGTTGTTAGAATGGAAACACAATACCCTCGCAAGACTCAACTCGCGAGATTCATCTGGCTTGCAAGGCTAGAAACATTGTGCTTCAGACTTGCTGCTGGAATCATTTCACACTTTTTACACATTTTATATTCTCACGGAAACAAAGCTTTTGCCCTACAGCATGAGTTACAGTTTTGAGTCTAGATAAGAAGATCACACATGCAGACACACTACTTTAGGTGATATCAGTGAATAAGTGTCCATCACCTGTCAAGTGAAAGTGAACATAAAACAGTGTGAAATTCCCCAAGTCCTTCACCAGTGCAGCGGTGATGCCATTTTCCACGCGTATGGATCAGAGTCCCTTCGCTTCACTGATACTGACACGGTATGCAGCACACTGGGTCTACGGATGCCCTCCTCTTTGCTGTAATACCTCTAAATGATCCAAATCACCATGGTTGATTCCCTCCCTGTTCCTTTTGTCATGGTCGATTCCCTTCATTGTTTCTTTCACCCATTTAGAGTTAACTTGACATGCTGAACTGAGGCTGCCTCTGTTTTATGGCTGTGTGCTCTAGTGGCCTATTTGAATTACAGGTAGTAATGTTTGTGTAATTGGGGAAAAAAATGATCAAAAATGGAATCATGGTTTTATAATGTCCTGAATGTGTGTTTCTCTTAAGGCACTTAGCTGGGAATACTTGGGTTAAATTATAGATGGAGGAAAAGTGTCTCCACAAAATGAAGTCCATTCAGCTGCATGTTTGTTGCCAGTACTTCTGGATTCATTTTCATCTTTTCACACAGGCACACAGCTGTCTCATACACCTCTAAGGTTTAGCATATCATGCACCATCCATTACTAGGTAGATTAACAAAGCATTGGACTATATTTTATTTGCATATAACATTACTTTATGCAAGTGTGCTGGCATGAAGAGAGTGAAAGCAGCAGGCATGGAGTCAAGAGAAGGAGGGCAGAAAGGGAGATCCATACCAATACCCATGCCACGAAAACTATTTGGTTCATAAATTTGTGTTTGCCACCATCCCACAATTCACTGTGAGTCGCTGTACAGTGATTTTCCTTTATTTATATCCCCAGCACTGTAAGATGCGCTTTGACCAACCACTGAATCTGTAGTAGTAGGTAGGGCTGGGCGATATGGCCTAAAATTTATATCACGGTATATTTCGAATTTTGGACAGTAACGATATATCACAGTATATAATTATTTTCATAATTTCAATTTAGAACATGCTTTAAAAAGAGTACAATACTCTGGGATAGTAAGTATTGCCTGGATTTAGGTTATTATTAATTAACTATTAGTTAGCTTATGTGTTATTCCTTTAGTATAATAGGACAAATTTCACATTGAACTGAAATTGAATATTTTATTAGCATTTTTATTGGTGTCTGTGGTCATACAAACTTGTCGTTCTTTTAATCCCCATGACTCCAGCGCCTCCCTCAAGCCTCCCCCTTCTTTCCAACTTCTTCATCTGCCTCTGTGTTTGGTTTAAAGTAACTAAATAATGTGATTCATGTTGCTTAGTAGTTTATAGAAGAAATGTTAAAACATACTATTTACATTATTTAGAGTAAATATGTGAGAAATATGTTTTAACCTGCTAATGGTAATGATTCAGTATTACTATGCAGTGTCGTCAGGACGTGCTTTTATTTTGAAGTTGCACTTCGTAACCTATCCACAGTAACCTGTTCAGTGTTCTTTGTCGCTAGTTTTAGTGATGTTATGAATACAAGACATCGGGTGCAACGGTCCGTTTTGTTTACTTTGTTCTTTGTAAAACAAAGCAAGTAAAGTATATTGGCAAGTAAATCTTCAGTTTGAATGACACCCGTTTGGTTATTATTTGAAGCTTCCACTTCACTACAGCCTAGCTAGCAGTGCTCTCGCTACTTGTCTCCATTTCTTCACTCGTTGTTTACAGGCGTACGTAAAACAGATGCGTTTGTTGGCACGTAAAGGGGAAGAGTACACCCACCTACGTATTTTATTGGCGTAGGAATGCTGTCCATCAGGCAATGCTAAGGAATGACACTCTCGCGCTCTATGTATTAGCCAAAATCTCTTGTCTACCGGTACAAACAGTATAGCCAAATCCATACCGTGGCGCGTACCGTTTATACCGCCCACCCCTAGTAGTAGGGCTGGGCAAGTAACCGAAAATGTATCGAAACCGACATTTAGAACCTCTCACTGACTTAATCTTGTCCTGGTTAATTAATTTGATTAATAGTTTCCCCAATGACTGCGTTCATGAACTGTCCCCTACGTGTTTAGTCACGTGCCTCCGCCCATTTTGACCATTCAGACTGGCCATGCCGCGGCAGGGAGCTCGGCTCCTACTCTGCAGCGATAGTTTATTTTGGTCTATTTTTTCCGCGAGCCGTGAGCGAACGTGTCAAGCCGGGCAGGAAGTTGGACACAGGAACGGCATCTGGTCAATTTGCAAAATAAAACACCCTGTTTAAAATAAATTATCGTTCATTAATCGTTATCGAGGTAAATGTTTGAAATAATCGTGATATTTATTTTAAGTCATATCGCCCACCCCTATGTAGTACTGTACCACACCAAGTCATCTTGTTCTGTCATCTGGTCTTGTAACAAGACATCTATCCTCATATGTCAAGACGACACACTTCACAACAAGATGTTCTCTTCCCTAGAGTGGATTTAGCACATTCCACAAACACCCTAGCAGTTGACCTTGATAACATTTAGCACTTTCAAATGCATTGTACACTGGTCAATTTTCAAGGAAGGAAGAATATTTAACTTTGTGTGTCTGGTAAGGGTGAGAATCTTTGAGAATCTCATGATTCGATTTTCGGTTCATGATTCAATTTAAAATTGATTCTTGCGATTCAATACATAGATTCTAGATTGACATTTTGCCCACTTGGCTACAGTGGAGAGTTGAATACATTCCAGAGAAACAAAACAAAAAAAACTGCTTTAGAAAAAAAATTGCAAATGTTTCTTGAAAGACTTCTTGAAGTTTTTATGGGCATATGTCCTTACAGAGGGACACTGCTGCCAACACTGCCGCGCACTGGCACTTCCGAGCACTGACACGCGCTGTGGCACTGATTCACACGCTTCCAGGTCGCCATTTTGCCCTGAGGCAGCAAAGCAGCCCTAAACCATGATGCTCCCTCCACCATGCTTCACAGTATATTAGGATTTGCTGTTGGTATGCAGTGTTCTTTCTCCTCCAAACAGCGTTGTGCCCTTTTGCCACAAAGTTCATTTTTTGTCTCATCTGTCCACAGAACAGTACCCTCCCATGAACACCATTCTTGTGCGTTTTTCTTATTGTGGAGTCGTGGACACAGATGTTAGAAAGTTGAAGAGATGATCTACAGATCCTCCGCTGTTACCTACCTTTGTCACTTCCTTGACATTTTGCAGCATGTTCTTGCTGTGATCTTTGGTGGACGCCCACTCCTAGGGAGAGTAGCAATGGCACAGAATTTTCTCCATTTGTATACAATCTGTCTTCGAGTCTTTGGAAATCTTTTCTAGCCATTTCCGGCCTCAGGAGCCTCAGAAACTTGTTCAAGGTCCTCTGAAGTTTCAAACCAAACTTTGTGGGGGTTTTATATGACAGAACACCTCTAACCCACACTGAATGTCCACTCATTGATTGGATCACCTGACTTCAATTTCAAGTCATTATCCTAGAGGTTTACATACCTTTTCTAGCTTAGGCTGTTAATGTTTGAACAATATATTCAATAAAGCTGTAAAAGTACATTTTATGTGTGTTATTAGTTAAATCACATTATGTTTATCTATCGTTATGACTTAAATAAAGATCAGACTATATTTTAGGAGCCATTTATGCAGGAATGCAGGTAATTCAAAGGAGTTGACAAAAGTTTACTGTATGTAAATAAATTAAATTTGAATTCCTATAATATGGGACCTTTAAGTGAACAAACCAGTGAACAAAGTAAACCACTGCTCTTTGACGATGTTTTAAATATCCTAGTGGCTACATTTCACATAAACCTCTAAGCAAATCAGTGGCTACTTAAGTTTGAGTGTATTTGTACAGTGATAAATCACAGAAGGAGAATAATAAAATGTGATGATTACAAAATAGAAAAATCAAGGTCTTATAAATGCAGCTCACCACAAAACAAACAACAAAACAACATCAACAAAAAGCTAAAGATACACCTGCATTGCACAGAAAGAACATGGTGATAAACAAGTAAAATTAGGATTTTTTTTGAGGGTCTTGACCATGTCTCCACAGGTCATAGATAATTACATTACAGTCATTATCCAAAGCAACTTCCAAAGGTGATAGTTGACACTATGTGGGGATTGAATCCACAACCCTGAGACTGAGAGTCTCATGCTCTACTGACTGAGCTGTCTGAAATAAAATACAAAAAAACACAAAGAATTTTACCTACGACTATGGAAGACACTGAGTGGAGGAATGGTATCCCTGAATCTGCATGCAAATATTATAATAAATAGTTTGTTTGTGAGGCTGTCATTCATTTTTTGTTCCCCAGTTTACATCTCTTTATTTTTTCACTTAATCCATTGAGACACTGTTACATCACACAGAAAAGACAGAAATGTCACATAACCACCTTTCAAACTCAGCAAGTCTATAAAAAGTCTAAGTTTAAAGTCTATAAAAATAAGTTATAAGATTTAACAGATTATTCTGTTTCTGCTAGCCAAGCTTCTCAGGCACGTTGTTCCAAATCCTAGGGGCCCTGAAGGCCTCCCTGATGGCCATCTTTAGCCAGTCATACCTTGGCTGGATTGTTATGGCAGCCTGTGGGGCTGCTGAGTTTTAATACATGTGGCGTCTGTGCTTGTGCATGCAAATGCACGCATGTGTGTGTGTGTGTGTGTGTGTGTGTGTGTGTGTGTGTGTGCACTTGTGTGTGTGTGCAAGCAACAGCACCACAGGGACTTTATGGTAGCTTCAAGGACACAGGCTAGTCTGATGGCTACAATCTTCTCACATATCCCTCAACAATTATGATCTCAGTGTGTAATAAAGACATGATATCTATTCAGTTGTGTGTGTGTGTGTGTGTGTGTGAGTTTGTGTGGATGTGTGTTTGACTCATGCAGTAGAGTTCTTCATGCTTCTTGCAGTCCAATTGACAGGATTCTTTCCAAATGGTCACCTTTTCATTTGCATGTTTAAAGCATGCTTTAAGTCTGAATGTTTTATATATATATATATATATATATATATATATACTGAGGCTTTTAAGCATGTTGTGGTTGCTTTTTCACAATATATATATATACATACATACACTTGCTAGATGTTTTATTCAGATTTTCTGTGGCAGGAAGAATAATGAAATGGGGCTCATACAGTATCTGCTCTCACCTCAGCTTTAAGCTTTAATGATGGTTGCGCTGTTGTGGAGTTGATGGGCCATGGCGCTGTCCTCATGGCTCTGTGAGCTGTATGCACACAATCCTGGATCCTGCAGTGTGCCCTAAGAGACTGCACACACAAAGCACACACACATATACAAACACACACTTTCCCCGCAGGCTATAAAGTGGGTCAGAGTATACGAGCAGTGCAGATTAAATGAGTCTTCAACATATACAATTAAATTAGCACAGCTGGAGGGAGAATGACAGCTGGGTGCTTTGTATGTACTGTATTCATAAAGTAGGAAACTGGGCCTCATTCTGCTCCTTTAAAGCTGCTCCTCACTGTATTTATCTCTTTATCCTCCCAATGGCACTACCACTTAAAATAGGGACATGAGCCTTACACACCAACTCTCATCTTAATGAGCTGGATAGAGGATTTTCTCCTTTACTTTTCCTTTCTTTGTCTGGGAGAAGTGTATACATGTTACCTCTTAGAAGTATAGATGATTTCTCCTCTGTGGATGTACAACTATATCGTTGGGAAAACTGTCAATAGATTAGACCTACATTAATCTTACCTTTTAAACTCTGAGAAACAGCAAGCAGAGCAAAATCCTGAAATTGATTCTCATGTTTTATTTCTTTGGAATGTCTACGCCACAAGTATCGAGAGATTGCTACAAAGACTTCACACAACCCCGGTCCGCCTGCAATAACTGCTTATGGAGGAGGGAATAGGGTTGGTTGTGTGATAGACGGTAGGAGAAAGGGAGGGTGTTGTAGGAGAGGCCTCGCTTTAACAAGCTTATCTCGCCCCCTAATTCGGTTTGGGCCATCAAAGTGTTAGAAGCCAGCGTCGCTAGGGGCGGTCGTATTTTTTGACCGCTACCTGTGACAGCAATTACAGGTTCCCCTTCAAGCTTGCCTTTGTTTTGGTGGCAGCCTCGACTGCTCGGCTAGAATGAGATTACCTCTGCGCTCTGCATTTGGAGCGTAATCAAAGCCTCACAATGCGAGGTGTCGTGCCCCTCTCAATGAGCAGCTGTTTCCGACCAAGTAGCCGCCCCTGCCACTGTTTTTTTTTGGCCCCTTTATTCAGAGGGCTGTTGTGCCATTATTGTGATTATAAAAGAACTGCTGTTTAAAGCCATTCATATACACCATAAGAAAATATACCCTACTCCTGCCCCTTGGCCCCCATCAGAAACAGACATGAACACGACATGACACAAAAAGGCTAACGGGCTCTGTTGTTTTCACTTGAAGGAGGAATTTCATGAATAGTGTATTCAAGACAAATGAAGCATGCCTACATACTGTGTTCACAATTGCATATCTGACATCAAAGCAATGTTCCCCTTATCATCAAGAGTCTGCAGCCATGCAACACATATTTCAATACCTTGTTCCTACTTGCATTAGCTTAACATTTCACAAATAGGGAACTGGGAGTTTATCCAACCGCATGCCTTTTAGAAAGCCAAGAGCTTACTTTGTGCTCTGTATCACTGTACTTTGTGTTCTAAAAGTAGAGCAATAAGGCTTGGCTTGGCCTACGTGTGAGTCAGGGGCCCATGTCTAAGCCTGCCCATGCTCACAGCAGGGTTTCTGCATTTAAGAGATGAAAGCTAGATGAGTGCACTCATTCACACCATCATGCAGAAACACAATATTGTTTCAGGGTGTGCAATGCTTTGTAGCATATTGCAGGCAATAAGAGTGTGGTGCGCTGTGGTGCGCTGTGGTGTTCACCAATTTGTTGAGACCAGGAGGGAGAATGAAATTGAGCTACCTCATGCATTTTTTCAATTTGTTTCCTTGTTTGTTTAATCTACATGGGGCCCTACTTGTTTTTTTCAGAACAGTGTGACAGTATATGCTGGCCTATGACCAGGCCAATTAGTATGATGTATGGGAGCCTCAATGTTGTGAATTCAGCACAAGACACTTGCATACTTGCTTCTCTTTCTCTCTCTCGTTCTGTCTGTTTCTCTCTCTCTTTCACCCTGTTCTTCACCCTATACTGACCGTGTGTTATGGGTGGATATATGCAGCAAGCGGGACTGTTTTTACAGTGATAACATTCTGTCTAATAGCACTTGAGTATTGAACGTTTGCCATGAGAGACAAAGTTAGATATATGTTTTCATAACATGCTCTTTGAACAGTTATCAATTTCACAATTTAATATTTTGTGGTGTTACCTTTGAAATAAATACACTCACTTTCCTATAAAAACTGCTGTCAACTTTTTGTTTAATATGCTACAGAGATGTACGGTGATTTCTAGACAGTTACGTTTTTATTTTTTGGAGTGGCTCTTCACTGGGAGGATTTCTGTGATTATTAGTAATTCCACATCCTCTGATGTAAAGCAAATGCTCAATTATGAAAGATCAGTGAGAATTACTTATTCTGTAATTCCATCCATATTACTCCCTTGATCTCCATTAAAATACAGTTTTTACGCCGCTGTGGTTCGTCCCATCCGAGAAGGCAGTGCCTTCCTCTTAACTTATTCTACTTTAGATTGTTTTTGCTGTTCAACATTGTTGATTCACATACATTATTCATTTGACAGAATTAACATAGTGGAAAAAATAAGCTTGCCCAGACAAACCATTCACTTAATTGGATATAATTGCAGTATATTTCTTCTTTGGTGCAGTGATTGGGTCAGATAGCTATGGTGGTGGTATGGTACACATTCTTATCATGGATTTGGAGGTTAAACTTTCCTGTTTGCTTCAGTCTTCAGTCTTTCCTTCAGTCTTACAACATCAGTGTTGTGTACAGTTCTAAATAATGAAGCATAATTGAACTCTAAACGTCAATAAAAGTAACAGTGTACGTGTTTACTGCCTAGGCCCCCTGTGCTGTAAATTGTTTGCAACAAATGAGAACGTATTAAAAATTAACCCAAATGGAGCGGCCTGGGTCTCAGAAGCTGCTGCAGCCTGCGATTTCTGTTTTGCTGAGGCGAGGTTGTGGACTTAGCCTTGTTGTTCAATATTCTGTGAATAATTGAAACTGACTTCTTGCACCCAAATCTACTGTGTCTTGATAAATCCTCTGAGGACATTAAAAGAAAAAAAAAGATGCTGACTAGATTGTGCAAATTGAGCATCTCTGACACTTTTTCACTGGCTGACTTTATAGGTTGATGAAATGTAGCACTCTGCTCTCTCTCTCTCTATCTCCCTCGCTCAGGTGGACATGCTTGTGGCTACCAAGATCACAGGTATCATCACCCAGGGAGCTAAAGACTTTGGCCACGTCCAGTTTGTTGGCTCATACAAAGTGGCCTACAGTAATGACGGAGAACGGTGGATTGTATATCAAGATGAAAAACAGGGGAAGGACAAGGTAAGTAGTTCTCACACTTCATAATGACTTAAATAATGACTTTTCATAACACAAGTTGTACAAGTTTAGGCTGTATCTACCAACAGATTAAATGACATGGTTGAATTGTCCAGATAAAAACACAATAAGATTGTCATTTAGAGATGATATTCACATTGGAAACATAAATGCACGCCTGTGGGTAAATAATTATCTTTTGATTTCTATATCACACTACAAAGGAAACTGCATCCTGTGTAATTAGAGCTAGGACAATGGCCAGGAAGGATGGATCCGTAAGGCAGACAAACAAACCAAGCAATTGACAAAAAAGACAGCTATTCTTAAGTCTGGAAATGTTCATCTTTGGCCTTGTTTGTTTCTCGCCTCCACTTCCGTTAGCATCTCTTTATCTATGGCTCCAGAAGAGCTTGCCTCGTCTCTCTCTTTGCCTCTCTGGGTATGGGATCAGATAAGCTCATGTTGTCAACCAGACCTGGCCAGCACTGTGCTGAAAATCTTGTTTACGGCCCTTCAACAGAGTACCCATGTCCATTACAATCGCTCCCAACAACAGAGACAGCTGAGGGCTCCGGCAGCCCCTCTGCTGATATCAGGAAAGCAGCAGGCACAGGGCTGCAGCTGGAGCTAGAGCTGCTTGTTTTTAGACAATGGTGGCAAGAGCAGTAATGTTTACTTTTCTCTCTCGCTGTGTTATTGAAAGATAAGCACTACCTCTTATGGCTGTTCTTGTATTGGTGATGGTTTGAATGGGGACAACTGAGGTGAATCAGGATCTCCTCATCCATACATGTCTATTACACAATAAGCAGTGCTTGAAGTCACTGTGTGTAATCATACAAGGAGCATGGAATAAAGTAGTGTAACAAGTCCGGATCTATGCCGTCTAAATCGTCTTGACAACTTACCTGCAGTTCCCGCCCTGCAGTCTATGCACACAAAAGCATGAGCTATGATGTCTGGCTTTCTGTAAATAAAGAGATTGAGGGGAGTTTGTACAATTTTTGTGGTAAACCCCAATTGGCTGTTTTAAAATGTTCTTTTCTTGAAAGAGGCTTTTATTTTGATGGACTCAATATGACAGTACCTTGTTACGGCACATAACACCCTCCAATAGCCACATATCAATTTATGCCCTCATCCCTGATAAATAGCCAGTTTAGCAGCCAGTGCTTGAAAACAGTTTTCCATCTCTGCAGTTCAAATTCCTCGCTTGAGGAGTTCATAATTTCAACGCCCATGATGATCTTTGGATGTGGGCCATCACATACTATAATTTTCAGTCGAGCAATCTCGATTCTGAGCATTGAATGACTGCCAAAGGTTTCCAAACCTTTGGGGAGAAAAGGAAAAGAGGGGAAAGAGAAAAGCACTGATCTGATGGACCTTTTGTGTTTTAAATCATCTCATTTTCAGGATTAAATAATTTAGTGGAGCACTTTCATTCAACTACAAATGTTGATTTTAAAGTCTGTCTACACAAGATACAAGTAATTTCTACAACCATTCATAGTCTACCCGCTTGTTCCTAGTGTTGCTGTATATTACAGAGCAGAACCAAGGATAGGCAGTCAATTTGAGTGTCGACGCTCTGTATTAGAGGGCAGGCATGTTTAGCAAGGCTTCTGAGAATGTCAATCAGTTTGTCCCCAGACAGAGCCGTGGGCTGTTCAGATGTATGATTCTTCAAGGTGTTTTCCCCCTTCAGTCAACTGAAGCAGCCATTAATGCTAGAGGACACATTTGCCTGTTGGACTCCTGAGGCTCCTCCTGCCACGCCACAAGGCTTGGCTTGGCTGGGATATACTGTGTGTGTGTGTGTGTGTGTGTGTGTGTCTGAGTGTCTGGTTCGGGCACAGTGGTAGAGGCTTGTAAGTATTCTCCTCAGCTCCCTCCTCTAGCTCCTGTGTGTCAGAGGCTTCAGGCAGTTAGATCTAGATTGAGAGAGGAGGCTCTGTCAGAATACAGATATCTTCAGACACAGGCACAAACAGTGGCACACACAACAGTATCCCTGTCCAACAAAATCCATATAGTCTCACACCTTGTTTTCTTGTTCTTTACGTACAAACCCCAAACACCTGTAGCACAAGTAATTATACTTTATTGACCAAATAATATCGGATAGCACTCCATAATTATAACTTACATATAGACTGAGCTCCTACATGCACACACCTTGCTAGTTGCCTAGTCCAGCACCATTGGAGTTTCCTGGGTGTCAATATTTACACAGTCAGTTGATGGGGGCAATCAAGCACAGAAGTAATTGATTCATGTTTAATGGTGTTCCACTTAGGTGCCATGGGGTTAATTAGCTATTAGAACCTGCAATTCCCCCTAGGTCAGAGGGTAAGGAAATGTTGGTTGTCTGTGAATACAATCATAGCTTAAGATTAGACACTAATAGCCATAGTTTCCTCCCCTTCAGGTTTAGAAATTATTGGCGGCAAGCCTCTCTGCTCCGCAGAATCTGAAACCCACTCACATAAGGGTCAAGATTAGCTTTGATTGGCTTCCACATTGCCTGTCTCTTGGAAGAGGTGGTTAGTTTGTGGATTTGAGTTTGATTGAGTATAACTCTGCCTCCACTTTGCTGGCAGACCACTCATGACTTCTCAATGAAGATGGGCCTGAGATTGCTTGATATCACCAAGGCTCGAGTAACATGAGGGCAGAGAGCAGAGAGGTCCGGGAGACCTGCACTCCTGACCTCTGCAGCAGCTTTAAATAATGGAGTATGGCTAGTTGTGTATCGCAAAAGGCCCACAAGGACCCCCGCAGTAATGCATGCCCTTGACTCTACCAGCCTGGAAAATCAATGCTTGGGAGCAAAGTTGAGGCTCCTGGGTCTGTCTTAAGGCACACAGAGTGATGTATCCTTACAAATTACACTGATTGGCCTAGTGGAGGCAAACACAGCCGCTAGATTCTTCATTCCCACAAATCAATGGGTCTGATACGACAACACACAAATAAATCCACAGACAAAGACCAGACTGTATACTATAATGACTGCATCATGCATGTGGCACATGTTTACTGTTGCCTTGTTTACCAATGTTTAGTACTAGGTCTCCTCTCCTGTGGCAATAGTAGTCTAAAGTCCTCAGTCATATGGATCATGAGACATCCGCCCAAACTAAGTGGCTAACTACCAACGTTGGGTATCAAGAATAAGGTATCAGTCCCTGATTGATCTGAACCAAAACACTGATAACCACCTGGGCAAACAGTACTGCTATCGGTTCTTAACTGTCTAATTCATTCATTCATTCATTCATTCATAGCAGGCCCCTTGCAATGAAGTAGCGATCAACATTATGTTCTGTGCATTTCAGCCATGGCGGCGAGGTTAAAAAGTATGAACCGTTTGAAGTGAAGGCCAATTAGATGCATTATATAAAAAAAGATGTTATGTGCAAGGGGGTAATACCAGCAATCTTGTGAAACACTTACTATAGCATGCCATTAATTTGAGGCAGTGAAGTGTTTTTGACTGCTTGAGCAAAGTTTCTGGTGCTGATATGCTTTCTCAAAACACCGGCTCATCATCCTCCAGTTAACATGTCTTATCAAAATAAATGAGTCCATTGAACGTAGGGAAATGAATGAATTAACATGGAAACTTCAATCCCCTCACAATTGCTAGATGAGACACCCAAATGAGACCAGCAAGTCATGAGGTTGCAGTCTCTTTTCACCACCTAACCCCTCACTTTTATTTTCCCTATGTTTTTTCCTCTAACATTATTTGTCCTTTTATTGTGATTCTTCACATATCCTGTTCCAGACAGTTTATTTTAGAGACAGCGTCTGACAGTGTGCAGGTCCCCAGACAGTCTAGGACAGATTCTTGTCATATTTCAATCAGCTTCTGCTTTTATGGCCTTCCTGTCCTGCCTTTTATATTGCTCTATTGTGTGCCCTGGTTGTCACATTACAATTGTGGCAACACTCATGGAAGTGATACACTCCTTTTCCCAATGTCATACGGTTCAATTCTACAAAACAATATCAAATAAAACATGAACAAAGAGGCTGATATAGAATGGCTTAGAATCTTGTAGAATTTTACTTTACAATTTCATTTTATTTTACAAACTTTACCCTACACACCAGCTTTATTCTTGCACTATAGAAAGTAAATTTGAAATATAATATATTTGGTATACAGATATTAAGTCTAAGCTGTGAATTGCCTCAAAGCAGTAAATGTAGTATGGCCTCAAGAGAAGAGCCATGGGCCTTCTCTATGAAAAAAAATACTTCTGGGTGAGTCCATCATCCAAGATTGTTACATATAATTATAGAATGCATTATAAAAAAAAGATGTTCATTTAAAGTCACTAACTTCATTGTTATCTACCTATGATATACAGTATACATCAACCAACTTTGCTTCAATCGCATTTGAACAAGCTCAACAACTATGCTGTAAACACCCTGAAGTCAGCATCATTTCAACCTATTTGGCAGAAAATTGTCTAAAATTTGAAATACTTCGTCAACTCATCAGCTCATCATATTTATGTTTGTTATCCAGCATCTAGTAATTTTACATTGCAGGCTTTTCTCTGGTCTGACCTAATAAGTGATGACTAGAGACTGCAACCCCTCAACTGAATATTAAATTAACATCTTTACAAAACTGACAGGAAAATGATTAATTATATTCAAAGACTGTTCTGAGTTGAAACACCCATGGGATTCAACAATTGTGCCAGTTACAGTCTAAAAAGAGATATTTAAGTACAGAATAAAACAGGGTAAAGAAAACTTTAATATTTAATGCTTTTTAGGTCTCTTTTGTTGCACTTTAATCAACAATTCTAAATTTGTAGGAAAGAAGAAAAAAGAAGAGAGTGAGAAAAGGGAAAGGGGAGTGTAAGTGACAGAGAGAGAGCAATGTAGTGTGTGATGTAGTGCTGTTTTTGTCTACAGAAGCAAACATCGTCTGACTTCAGTCTAAGATCCATGCTACAATGTGCAATATGGCA
>CABFOQ010048769.1:0-29499 GCA_900660455.1 Gephyroberyx darwinii | reverse complement strand
GAGGGACGAGGATGGGAAGGTCCTGTCCCGCAGCACTCTCACTGTGCATGGTGAGCAGAGACAGAGCTCAGGATGGTAGGATGGATGAGGAACTGAGTAAAGAATTGATATGGGCATTTTAAACTTTAGGATCCAATCAAAGGTAATGCTTGTATCTTATCTTTCCCTTTCCACCTGACACCCCATCACCCTTCTCTTACCTTCTTTACATCTCCTTCATCGCTTCCTCTGTCTGTTCATAATCCCGCACACTGGTGCAGGACACACCTTCAATGTCACCCGCTTCACCAAGGAGTCTCTAAACCTGCCCCTCTTTCTCCCTGTCCCTCATGCCCACCTCATTTTTACCCCCACCCGACATCCTGACGAATCCTCCCTGGGCCCTTTTGACCCCAGGCCTCCCCGCGGCCCCGTGCAGCTGATCCGGGAGGGCCAGATAATAGACCATGACATGCGGTACCGGGGCCTCATCTCTCTGGGCAGGAACGGCACCGTCAACGAGGTTGTTATTGCAAGGCTGAGCGCAAAGCATGATGGGATGTATGAAGTCAGAGATAGGGATGGCAACCTGGTGTCCTCCACCTCCTTGCAGGTGATCGGTGAGTATGTGCGTCCTACCTGCTTGCGTCTGGATGCATTTTGCACAACCTCCATTCCTTCTACGTTGGTCCCTTCTCTCTGTCTAATCTCCAGATAAGGTGGGTAAATGGCGGGCGGTCCTCAAATCCATAAGCGTCCCATCTGGGATGTTTGTGTCACTGGCTGGTTTCATCCTGTTCATGAAGCGCTACCCTTACTGCAGCGTCTCCCAGATCATCAACGGCCTCAGAGCAAACCACCCTCCTCCAGTGAACCCCCCAAGGATCAATATCCAGGTGAGGGTGCACGGTGAAGGAGATGTTTGTAAATCAGCGGGCCACATCAGTATTGTGGGGTTAGCTTTGTGTTTTCACAACA
This sequence comes from Gephyroberyx darwinii, assembly GCA_900660455.1. NCBI lineage: Eukaryota > Metazoa > Chordata > Actinopteri > Trachichthyiformes > Trachichthyidae > Gephyroberyx > Gephyroberyx darwinii. The sequence goes on along the minus strand of CABFOQ010048769.1, from coordinate 28,542 downwards.
GTTAAACAGAAATAGAAGTTTTATTGACTGAGGTTAATTCAAATGGAGAACTCAATTGGGCACCGAGAAAAGAAGAGCATGGCAAAAAATGAAAGAACCTGTGAACGGCGTCATCTGAGCCCTGTGACTGATTTGTGACTTTTGCTCGTACCAAAGAAAAAAGTCAAATAAGAGGAAAAAATATTGATCGTTGGATTTTTCATGAAATCGCCCATGAACACACTTTAAGATCAAATGTGTTTAGGATTATTTATGTATGTATGATTAATAATAATGAGGTCCATTGTGTTTGGCTGGCCTTAAGTGTGGTTTGGTTGTCTTGTGTTTCTCCCTTTTATCCGCTTGCCTTGCCAAATAAAGAGGTTGTGCTGATAAATCTTTTATTTGTGGTGTGGGCAGGATTACAGCCAGCCTAGCCCTCAGCCCTCTGGCCTCTACGGCCTCTCTCAGCAGCCTGGGACACCAAGGAAATGGAGCCCAAGAGCGAGTCCTGCTCATGCGGTAGGGCTGATCAACTTTGAAATGAGTGCTGTATTGTTCCTTCGTTATTTGCTGCAAACAGTTGTGAGTATGTGTGTGTGTGTTTTTGTTTTTTCTTCTTTCAGGGTTACACTCCTGTTACGGTAGAAGCTGGGTCTCAGCTATCCCCAGTTCCTGTGAGGGCTAAGATCCAGGAAGCAGACAGACTGGCAGCGGGGATCTCTGCTAATCATGATTCCACTAATGAGGTAATACTTCACTCCTGTGTAGTTGTGACTGCAAACATCTCCTGCGCTTGTCTTTTTTTTAATGTCTTTCTTCCTTACTAGCAGGACACATCTAATGAGAGTGGGAGGAAGATTTCCTTTTCAATGCCTGGGGCCTCAGACTGCCTCCACTCCACTGAAGACTGCGTTCGGTTTCAGATCAAGAAAGAGGGGGGCAAAGAGAGGTGGAGCCAAGCAAAAGACTACTTTTCCACCCTTCCACTGGACATGGATGCCTCCGAATCCTGCAGTGTTTACACTTCGGACAAGCTCAGTTTCTTATAGGACACAGAGGAGCTAAAATGGGGGCAGTAGAAATGTAAGGCACAGATAAACTGTAGAATTCTCAAATGTAGTGAAACTGCTATGGAAAAAAACTCACTCGTGCCTTTGACGTCTGAACCTAGTTACAAACTGTTTGATGTCAGTATTGCATGTTATTTTTCATGTAACGTTAATCTTTCTTCAGCATGAGTTGAGCAATAGCCTCCCTGTTCCATATTACCCATTTCTTGACACTGGCTGATGGCGTTCCTAAAATCCACTCCAGATAAGCCTCTGCTGTTACCTACCTCCAGACCCTCAGGACAATATGATCTGCACTGTATATTTGCTCTGTGTGTTTGTGTGTAATGAGATTTTTATTAATATGTTATGTGAGGATGAACGTGTGTATATAGAAAGGTATATAGAAATTAGAGTTTGAATGGGTGAATGGAAGTTGAAATGTTTTCCTGCATCCACCATATACATTTGATCCACAACTAATTAAACCATTTACCACAAAAGAATATCATTTATCTTTTTTAATGTCTGATCTATGACATTTAATTCAATTGTTTTGTAGTGATATGATATAGCACTAATCAAAGATTTACCCTTGAAGTCATTGTAGTACTTTCCACTTTCCACTAAATATTGCAATAGCTTATTCATGTCTGGTTATTAATATTGTGTCATGGATGAAATTGTATCTCTGAATCTTTCTAGTGGCTTAGGAGGTTGCCATCTAATATTTTTGCAGTAGCAAAATGTTCAAGCACTTCTCACCTCTCAGTAAATAAAATATAACAAGAACAAAAATACAGAACGATGTATTGTATTGTCTTCAGTGTGTTTGGTGCGTTGAGCTTCACCATCAGATGTCGGCAGATAGAGGGCGGTCAAGTGCCTGTCAGGTTTGAACACAACGCGTAGAAGAAGAACTCGCTGTCTGGCCATACTGTCCCAGGATGCAACGGGATTTGTAGCGGCAATGAAAGGACAGCGTGCTACTTCCAACTTCATCAAAACATAGATAAAGTACATATTGGTTATAATATTGATTAGCGTAAAAGGCACACATAATTAAGTTTTCGGGTGTCGACGTGTAAAAGTGCGTTTGGAAGATGTCTTTGGTTTGTGCAAGTAAGTTGAATGCATCGATATGATGAGGAGACAGTGGAAGCTAGGCACCGCGCTAATGCTAGCTACCTAGCTAATTTGGCTAACGTTAGCGGCCACGCAGCGCCGCTTTGTAATAATGGCTTATCCAGCTAGTTAATGGTTGTTTGACTGTCGGTATCACGTGATTAAGTTTCACTGCAATTTTCCAGTTTCCAACGAGGTCCCGGAGCATCCGTGCGTCTCCCCAGTGTCAAACCAGGTGTTTGAGCGCAGGCTGATCGAAAAATACATCGCAGAGAATGGGACGGATCCAATGAACGGTCAACCCCTCTCTGAGGAACAGCTTATAGATATCAAAGGTAAAGCAGCGGCTGGAGAGTATATGACTTGCACTGTTAACATGCAACAAAACCTCTAAAAATTATAACTCAATATCGACTAATTTGACCAATGAAAACCCCTTATGATACTGCATTACCTCAAATATTAATTTTCCCCACTCTAGTATCTCATCCTATTCGACCAAAGGCACCCTCAGCAACAAGCATCCCTGCCATACTCAAGTCCCTTCAAGATGAGTGGGTGAGTAACTGAATCCCCCCCAAATATGCGTCTTTAAAGAAATCGTTGTACTTTGGTATCACTTTTCTACTAGATTATGATATGAGATTTTCCATTATCCCGTTGCCCCCTTTCTCTCCCAGGATGCGGTTATGCTGCACAGTTTCACCCTGAGGCAGCAGCTGCAGACTACCCGCCAAGAGCTTTCTCACGCTCTGTACCAACACGATGCTGCCTGCAGAGTCATCGCTCGACTCACCAAAGAGGTCACTGCTGCCAGAGAGGGTAGGTTGATGCCTCTTCATGCTGTACATGATTATGGAGCAAAATTCTCAAGCATGTAGAAGCACGGGTTGATTTGTTTACTGGTTCTCTCATGAATGTGTTCCACCCTGGGGTTGGCTCCATAGATAGATAATAGTGGATCCCATGTGTTTGTGAAGGTTGATTGTGTTCTCATTAGGATCTATTTTCCATTTACAGCTCTTGCCACACTCAAACCCCAAGCTGGATTGGTTGCGCCACAGGCAGTTCCTGCCTCTCAGCCAGCTGCAGTGGTGAGTGATTGATTTCTATTCCTATCTGTAAAGTACTGATCATTAATCCAATGTCACCAGCTTACCCATAATTCCTCCTCACAATTGCTCACTTACTCTCTCTGTCTCTCAGGGTGCTGGTGGAGAACCTATGGAGATTAGTGAACAGGTGGGAATGACACCAGAGATCATCCAGAAGGTAAGGTTCACTTTTAGCTAGTGGTGGGTGATATGGCATTTTTTTAAATTTTATATCACAATTTGTTTTGATTTTTTTTGGATGGAAACCCTTTATATCACAATACAGCCATTTTTTCATTTGGTAATGTCATTTGAAAAATGTCACATACAAGAAGAACCATGTAGGAATGGCTGTTTTTTTGGGTTTCAACAGTGCAGTTACTTAAATATTAAATATTGATTTATGGGTAGGGATCACACTGAAGTTATTTTGACCTGTTTGGAGCACTCACATAAATGTTTTGTTTTAATAGAAAGGAAAAAGTTACAGTATTGGTACTCACAGATTTGATCTGCTTGTGGTAAAATAGGTTGCTGGTGTTACTACCCTTGGCAGTGACACAGGTGATAGTTGTCTGTAGTTCTGTTTTTATAACCTAACCATGTCCACAGGATGGATGATTCCCATTTTTAGACAATCTTTTACTGTAGAATGTAAAGACGTTCACATGCCGAAAAATGTGGGCAAAATATGGGCAAATTTAAACCCTATCACAGATTTATACCTGCGTATCGTTTCTACAGGTATACTGCCCACCACTATTTCTAGCTACATATGTCATTATTTGATTGTAAGCTTTTAATTTTTTTCTGACAGATCTTACATGTGTAATTCTTGTGTGATCTTACTGTTTCAATCTGCATTTTCCTGTTTGCAGCTCCAAGACAAAGCCACTGTCCTCACCACAGAGAGAAAGAAGGTAATATTGTTTTGCTCTTTTAGGTAGCGCTGTTATTCTCACTTCTGCCCTATGGATTACAAGTTTATGTAATCACTCTTTCTCTCGATACATTGTAATATCTTTTCATACTCCTTTAACTCCTTTCCTCTTTGCTTCCCCAGAGAGGAAAGACTGTTCCAGAAGAGCTGGTTAGAGCTGAGGATCTGAGCAAGTATCGCCAAGTGGCCACCCATGCTGTAAGTGCAGCTTTCTGTCTGATTGGAAGTGGATTACCTTTCTTATTTTAGCATGGATGAGACCACAACTACTCTGTGTTTTTTTTGCATTTAGAGATTCAACATGTTTTCTCTTTGTTGCCCTCAGGGCCTCCATAGTGCCAGCGTCCCTGGCATCCTGGCTCTGGATCTTTGTCCCTCGGACACCAACAAAGTGCTCACCGGTACATTTATCTCTTCTCAGTCTCATCTCTGTTTCAAGACAGTTGAGATTGATTAAGGCACATTAAAGTATTTTAAATTATCAGTTACCTGACTTTGATCCTTGTGTGTTCTCCCAGGTGGAGCTGATAAGAACGTGGTGGTGTTTGACAAGAACGAGGAGCAGATTGTGGCCACCCTCAAGGGTCATACCAAGAAGGTCACTTCTGTCATCTACCATCCATCCCAGGTAAGGTCTCCTGCCCTGGCTTCAAACATCAGCCTGTCAGAAACACTTCAGACAACCTAATCCCGTGATAGTACATTTCAGAAAGAGAAAGAAAATAGAAGGATTCTGTTAGTGGGAGACATGCTGATTATGATCCATTATTCTCACCCTTTGTTCCTCATTTCCTTTCCAAATCTTTTTGCTCCCCACTCTTTCCCCTGCCAGTCTGTGGTTTTCTCTGCGTCTCCAGACAGCACCATCCGTGTGTGGTCCGTCACCGGGGGCAACTGTGTCCAGGTGGTGCGTGCCCACGAGGCGGGCGTGACTGGGCTCTCCCTCCATGCCACTGGGGATTACCTCCTCAGCTCCTCCGAGGACCAGGTATGCCAAGCGTGTAGTCGTAGAGAAATAGTGGTGGAAGAAATGGAGGGAATGCTATCTGATGTCTGGTAAACAGATTCACAAAGCGCACCTCTTTTCTCTCCTCCTTTCTCCACTGTTCTTTCTTCCTGCAGTACTGGGCCTTCTCTGATATCCAGACTGGTAGAGTCCTCACCAAAGTCACTGATGAGAGTGCTGGCTGTGGTAAGTCATTTCTGTAATGATTTGTATGTATGGAAATCTCATAGTCTATTTCAGGTGATAACATTTACATCTTCCCCCACAGCTCTGACCTGTGCTCAGTTCCACCCTGACGGTCTCATTTTCGGCACTGGGACGGCCGACTCTCAAATCAAGATCTGGGATCTGAAGGAGCGTACCAATGTGGCCAACTTCCCTGGCCACTCTGGCCCTGTCACCTCCATTGCTTTCTCTGAGAACGGATACTACCTGGCCACAGGTGAGAACTATTCTGAACATTTCTAAACAAAATGTTGTTTCTGATCTTTGATATTCAGGGCTCCTACACAGGTCTAGAAGAGTTTTTTTTTGATAACTTCCTAGTTTTGAAAATGTGTGAATTACACAAAAATGGACATGGATCTATTGAACACTGACCTATGTCTTCAAAACCAATTAAGAAATTAATTAAATTTAATTAAAGTTTGGAAAAAGTATGGAATTTAGAAATGTAGGATGTTTAGGAGCCCTAGATATTGAATCACTCATCTCAACACCCTCACCATGTTTTTGAATGAAGATGGTCTGGAACTTTATGTGTTGGTTTGCTTTTTATTTAAATGCCTCCTATCCTGTCTGGTGCTGTACTCCAGGTGCCCAGGATAGCTCTCTGAAGCTGTGGGATCTGAGGAAACTGAAGAACTTCAAGACCATTGCCCTGGACAACAACTATGAGGTGAGAAACAGCTGTTATGTTTCAGTGCCCCTATTATAGCCTTGGTAACCTCACATGACCTCGCTAAGTAAAGACGGCCTAAAAATAAATTCTCACCAAGGGAGGCATTCGATAGTCAGATGATTCAGGTTGTATTTGAGTCTCCAATCCACTAACATGGTCTGATTGTTTCCCTCTGTCTTGACACTGGTGCTCCTCCGTTTCAGGTTAAGTCCCTGGTGTTTGACCAGAGTGGTACCTACCTGGCCGTGGGAGGCTCTGACATCAGGGTGTACATCTGCAAGCAGTGGTCCGAGGTCCTCAACTTCTCTGGTGAGGAGTAAACTCTTTCAGCTGCTCATCCAGTATAGATGTTACATAGTGTATTTGTTGGAAAGAATCAGCTTGACTTAATTTCGCACTTCCCTTTTCCTTTTTATAGACCACTCGGGATTGGTGACTGGGGTGGCCTTTGGAGAGAACGCTCAGTTCCTGGCTTCTGCAGGAATGGACAGAAGCCTCAAATTCTACAGCTTGTAGAACGTGGAAAGAGATCAAATGAGAGGATAGAAGATTTGACAGGGAGAGGCTGGGTTGGTCTCAGTATACTTCTGAGCAGTCATTATCCTGGACACAGATTTAGAATAGTCCTGTAACCTTAAAAAAATAAACAGAAATTCTCCTTTAGTGTCTTAGTCTTGATGTCCAGGAAAGAGGTCTTATTTGACCAAATAGCCTCCCATTTTGAGCCATAGCGATGTGGTTAGGATAATGACTGATGGTTGTGGGTTTGAAATCTAAACAATGTTTCTGCATTACTGAATTGAGATGCAGAGGCCAGTGTAATATTCCTGTCAGATTTGCCAGAAATGACGATTTTACTGTAGGATTTGCTTTGCTTCAATGCTTAAATGTGGGGGGTTGGGGGTGGTCCAAGTTGCTTATACAGCTCCAAAGTGTTGTATACTGTTCAGAATCATAATCAATGTGTTACAACAATCTGTTTTGCTTTGTAACGTAGGCCACCTTGAATACCTGTAGGCTAAGATAAAATATCTGTAGTGATGTACAGCCAGGTGAAGGATGAACAGGTGAACATTTCTCACTTTCATTTTATGTATTCTCAGTAAATGTAGGCTTGTTTAACCTCCTCAATTTCCCCTTTCAGCAGTGAATCTGTAGCTGTTTGTTCCATTTGAACATTTGTCTGCCGTTTTTGCAGTTGTATATTTCTCGTATTACTCTATTTTACCTGTTGCACCTCTGCCCTTTTACAACAAAATAAAATATCTTTTTTGTAATGCCATCCACCCATTTGTCTGATCATTGAAATGTATGCTCCTCTAGGTTTTAGAGTAGGCCAGGTGTCAGCAGCCAGTTTGAAGACTTTGATCCCAGTAAACACATAGTGTCCTGTACTATATCCATATCTGTAAAGGAGGGTTTTCCCTTAAGCAATGTGACTTGATCAAATGGATGATGTCAAAAGCAGTGCTAGGAAAACTAAAACTAGCTTGCCAAATGAACAACCACTTAATGACAGTGCTACATCTCAACTACTTTTTTCCAAACTAACTGAAAAAGATTTAAATTGATGTTACATTTTAAAAGTCATCAAATCTGTCTGGGTTGTCATACATATAGATATATGGAGGAACAACTGTACTGACGATAAAATGTGGGTGTAGTCTAGATTGTGCCTTATATTGTCTTGAGTAGAGAAGAGGGATCAGTTGTTCAGGTGGACTAGAAGACATAAAAACCACAGTTGGAAAAAAATCAAGGAAATAGGTAATTTGTAATGAAACATTCTGAATTTAGTTAGACTACCTTCCAACTAATGCAAAATGCATTTACACGAATATTAGAACATTACTGCTCTGCAACGCTGGTTTCTGTACTTTTTAAACTGCAAAACACTGTTGGGCATCAAAGACAACTCTCATTTATCTTGTATAGGCACCTGAGGGCAACGTTCTTCCTCGCGCATGCCCCGGAGAGGTCCGTTTCTCAGTTCTGATTGGCTGAGTCACAACCAAATACACCGGCACACCTGTGACACTGCTGTAGCTTGACGGAAGAATAACAGTTAATAAATACAATTTAATTATTATCGATTACAAGTTAATGGACATGTGCGCTCTTTTTCATTATGATTCAATATCGTTTTGCGGCCGTTTAATCAGCGTGAAACACAGCGCCTCTCGCGGCTCATTCCTTAATCATCCTAATATGAAGCAGTGCAGCTATCACGTGAGACTGGAGTAACGTGACCTGCGCGAACAAACGGGAAGTACGAGTCACCGACAACTTCTCTTAAACACGTCTAGTTTGATACCGTTAAATTGATTCCCCAACGGTCACCGGTCTGTCCATCGGTGTCGGGTTGGACAGACTGAACGAAAACAGGTAAGAGGCCAGCGGAATTTACGAGGCACGCAGATGATTTGACCCAACGTTTAGCTACATTTTGTCAAGCCAGTCCATATACAGCAATATCGTGTGGACTGTTCCACCAGTGACATAGAAAGAAAGGTACAGAAAGTAGAAACAGAAAGTAGGTTCTCGCTTGGCTTCCCCGTGGACTCTTTGTTGTTCTCAAACAAGAGTATGCTATTCGATATAATGTTGTAAATGTACAAATAGTGTAACAATTAAACTACCAGCCTCGTCAACCGGTCATGAGATGAGATTTACCTGTTCGAATGAAACTTCCTTAGTGCTGGTGACAATGGCGAAAACGTGCCAAACTATTTAAAGCTAAATCAACCATAACTACAACTGTATACTCATAGCGGTGGAACCGTTTGGGTCGTCCGCACAATAAACTGGGACACTTATTTGCTCCATCAAGCTTGTTTTGATTTAGTTAGCCGATCTTACACGTAGAGCCCAATGTTAAGTAGAGTTATAAGTACGTTTCTTAGTGTTATATGATGCTTTGTTTCTATTTCTCAAATGTTCTTATTTTACTTTTAATTAAAACTAAGTAATGAGTAATGAGTTGTTTGTAGGCATGGGTCTTTGAATGTTCTTTAATACTAAAGTTTCGTTTTGGGTTTAAGAGGAAAAAGACTCATTTTTATAACTGAAATAAAATTAATATTTCCATGCCTAGCCCTGGTTTTTAGTGTACTGCAGTAATAACTTACTGAACTTACTGAACTAACTTTAGTGAACTACGTTTTAATATTAGCAGAAACCTGCCTGTGCAAGAATGGAAATTCCACTCATTCTTCATCTTAGTCAGGAGGAGAAGAGGAACTTGACACTTCCCTTATGTGTCCATAAACTAGGGAAGCTTCTGCACTATGCTTGTATGGGCCTTCCCTGTTCTCATTGAAAATCGACATGCTCTATGAACTTGTGTGGGGGTTTTTTTGTTTTGTTTTTTTAAACAGTTTACTGTCTCTCTTCCTCATTAGCAGGTGTCATTCCACTAAAGCAGTGGTCCTCAAATCCGGGTCTCAGGGTCCAGAGTACTGCTGGTTTTCTATTCTGCCAGGTAGTTTCCATTCTAGCTGTCAAATCAGGGATTGATTAAGACCTGGGATGCCAGGTGAATGCAATTAACTTCCTGGTAAGAGAGAAAACCAGCAGCACACTGGACCCCAAGGCCCGGATTTGAGGAACTCTGCACTAAAGGCTATGTTGTTTGTTTGGCTACCATGTCACCCTCTAATGTGTTTTAGAAGAAAATATCAATGCTTGACTGGTTGTTTCCTTGGTGTTGTATAGGCAGCAATGGGTTCCATGTTTCGCAGTGAGGAGGTGTGCCTGGTGCAGCTCTTCCTCCAGTCTGGCTCGGCCTACAATTGCGTCAGTGAACTGGGGGAGCTCGGCTTGGTTGAGTTCAGAGACGTGAGTCAAACTCGTGGTTCAGCTCTTGGTTCACAGTCTTGTGGTGAAACAGTACAGGGTCTAACACAAAAGATGGCCCGTTGGCCCAGGCTCAGTAAAGGGTTACTTCGGCCCAGCGCAGTATGTCTGCCACTGTCTCAATATTCCCAGCGTTGTCTCTGTGTGTTTGTCTTTGTTCTGTTTGTCCACGTCTGGCCATAAAATTCAATTTAAATTAACCTGCAAATAGAAAATTCAATGTTCATGTGTTTTGGCTCTTGTTCCTGCCCTTTGATCATTTTTCTCAGAAGAGTAATAATCCACTCCACAGGCACATGGGTGTAGTTATGAGATTTAGGCTTACACTGGTCACAGAATTGAGATGATAAAGGGTCTTTAATAGTACAAATTATTGAACTAATTGAGTGATTTATCTATTATTACATTTCAGGGCTTGTTCTTTAGCAGCAGTAGTAGATTTGTAGCTTAAAGTTAACATTGGACCCTGGGGTGTTTCTCAATCTACTGAGCCTAGTTGAGATTGTGAACTGATGGTTGCTTTGTCACTGTCACAAGCTTTCAGTTTTATTGTAGGTTTAAATTTTGATCTGTTTAATCTAAGTAACCCTTTTGACCTCTTCTGTTCTCCCCTCTGTTCTCTTGGATCAGTTGAATCCCAATGTGAACGCCTTTCAGAGAAAATTTGTTGGGGAGGTCAGACGATGTGAGGAGCTGGAGAAGACCTTCAGTAAGTATCTAAATATTTGACCCATTGTTCCATCTAGTATCTTATTTGGCAGTTGCTTCCCGTCTTTCCTCATCTCATCTTGTTTCTAAGTTTACTTCATGTCCACCGTCTGCCCTCTCTGACCACCTCTCTCTCCTTCAGCCTTCCTGGAGCAGGAGATCAATCGCTCCCTGTCTCCACCCTTGCAGGGTCCCCTCCCTCCCCCTTGCCCGACACCTTCAGCCCCTCAGCCCCGTGAATTGATCACCATAGAGGAGGAGAGTGAGAGGCTGGCCAGAGAGCTCAAAGAGGTGGGCTCTCAAATAGCGCTGTGTTGACTCATCAAAGATCCTCTGTTTTCTCATCACTGCATCAGTGGAATTTGAGCTCTTTAGCCAGATAATTTAAGTGTGTGTGTGTGTGTGTGTGTGTGTGTGTGTATTTGTGTGTCCGTCCCTCCCTCCTTCCAGGTGTCCAGGAACAGAGACAGCCTGAGGGCCCAACTGACCCAGCTCTGCCAGTACCGAGGGGTCCTAACCAAAACACACTCTCTTACTGCCTCACAGGTGGTAAGAACTATATTTACCAGCACACCCACCTCTGTCATTACTGATTGTTTCATTAATCTCATTTAGTGGATCACAGGTTAGAACGATATTACCAGTGCCCGAAATAACTTTTTGGCTCAGCCTGCCAAGGGATGGTAAACTGCAAAAGTGTATCTGCTAAGAATAGTTTTTACCGGCCAAATTAATACAGATGCTCATAGGAATGCACCCCCCTACCCGTTACCCATTATCAAGGCTATTTGGTGTATAGAATCAGGTCCTGTGTGTCTATTTAAAACCTGCTCACTCACTTACACAATGGATCAAGTTTGTAATTCATCATGAAGTGCAACAGAATTCAAAACGACAAGATTGTTTTGATTTGCTCAGAATGTATAGTGGTCAAGTCAGACAACAGGCAAAGACTGTATATAACTGAGTCATTCAAGTGCTGTCAACTCAAAAAGTTACCAGTCAGTGTAGCAGATGACTTTTTATTAATTTTTGCCCCCAAGACAAATTGTACCGGCATTTGGCATGTATTAATTTTGGACCCTTGATATTACAACTAAATTTCTTGTTTTTTGTCTTGTCACAGGGACCACCACCTACGCTGGAGAGCCAAGGTCTGTTTGATAATCGTCAAGATGTCCACCTCAGGTAGAGCTCATTTCTTAGAGCTGCCTCTTTACAATCTAATCTCTCTCTATATATCTCTCTATATATATATCTATATATCTATTTAACCCATCTCTCACCACATCTGCTGTTTTACAGTTTTGTGGCAGGAGTGGTCCATCCATGGAAGGTCCCGTCCTTTGAACGGTTGCTGTGGCGAGCATGTCGCGGTTACATCATCGTGGATTTTAGAGAAATGGAGGAGCGGCTCAAGCACCCTGACACGGTGGGAGACACAGGATAGTGCTTGAGAGATTAGTTCTGTTATAGGAAATAGTGCTTGATGGCGTCTCACATCGAATGTGATTATGGCTATTTATCATGACTGCTGTTCATTTGCAGGGAGAGATGGTGCAATGGACGGTGTTCCTTATTTCCTATTGGGGAGATCAGATTGGACAGAAAGTCAAGAAGATCTGTGATTGGTGGGTAAACCTGTCCAGCAGTTTGTTATTTTACATTACAGCTCTCCATATTGCTGTGCTGAACCTTTTGATTTCTCTTTACCTCTTTCACACACAGCTTCCGCACGCAGACGTTTGCATACCCTGAGAGCACTGCTGAGAGAGAGGAGATTCTCCAGGGACTCCAAGGCAGGATTGAAGATATCAAATCAGTAAGTGTAGTGCCTGTGTGTAAAAGGACAATAACTATATTTGATGATGCAGTCGCCAGCATTTGCCTCACAGCCTTCTGTCTTGTAACGTCTGCATCACACTAGAAGACACAAGAATGCCAAAGTTATAAATGAATGATGTGACTTTTACACAAAAGAACTGCGCTCACGTTAGTTCCCTCCTTACCGCTACTCACACGTCACCTCTGCACCCCCCACTTCAGGTGCTGTCCCAGACAGAGGCCTTCCTGCAGCAGCTGCTGATGAAGGCAGTAGCTGTGCTACCCCAGTGGAAGGTGCGCGTCCAGAAGTGCAAGGCCGTCCAGATGGTGCTGAACCTCTGCAGCCCCTCTGTCACCGACAAATGCCTGATTGCTGAGGCCTGGTGTCCCGTGACAAAGCTGCCTGAACTGCAGAGCGCTCTGAGAGAGGGAGGGGTGAGAGAAGGCAGCGAAAGGGAGAAAAATGAGGACAGAATCACATGGTTGTGGAGGAGAAGGATTAAATAAACACAGAAGATGTGATTGGAGAAAGACAGGCAGACATTAACACTAATTCATGTCTTGCCCTCTTTATGGTGGAGAGACTGTCTCATCAAACTGAATGCGGGTGTTTGTCAATTTAAGGTTTCCTAGCTCACATACAAATATGCATAGATTGCAGAACTTGACTCCATTATTTATTGTGGCATACATCCAGTCCACTAAGAAGAACTTCTTTAAATCAAATTTCACACCAAAGATGCTGCCTCCAAGTTAGAGCTGTTTTTTTGTTTTTTTAACTTGGAGAAAGGTTAGTGAGCCTAATCTCTTGCTCTCTGTTTCTCTCCTTATTTATGCAACCCTACTCGCTCCATCCCCAGAGGAAGAGTGGTAGTGGAGTGGACTCTTTCTACAACCGCCTGCCCTCCACCACCGCACCCCCCACCCTGTTCCCCCTCAACTCTTTCACGGCCGGCTTCCAGAACATTGTGGACGCCTATGGAGTGGCCAGCTACCGTGAAGTCAACCCAGGTACATCACAAACAGCATGGCACCACACTAAAAAATCGTATTCTCAAATGTTTGAAAGGTGCATGAAGGAATGCATCAAATGTTGTGCAAACTATCCAGCGGATGCTCAGACCTGCATGCATTTGTCTTTGGATTAAGTCAAGTCTGTTTTCTCTGCCTGTATGTGTCTGCAGCGGTGTACACCATAATTACCTTCCCCTTCCTGTTTGCGGTGATGTTTGGTGATGTGGGTCATGGTCTGCTGATGACCCTGGCTGCACTCTGGATGGTCCTGGAGGAGAAGGACCCCAAACTCAAGAATAACAACAATGAGGTAATTTAGACGACATTTACATGCAAAATACACACACTAACTCAAACTGAAACAACTGCTTAGTCGCTTGTCATTTTATTGTGAAGAACATTGCATGTAATCGTCCCATTGATTCATGTGGGCACGTCGCTGTAAAACAGTTCAGTGTTCAGATGTATTGTGCAGAAATGTCTCTTGCACCACGCGTACTGAATACTATATCAATCTCTTTCCTCCCTCTCTGTTCAGATCTGGAGGATGATGTTCGGAGGTCGGTATCTGATACTGTTGATGGGACTCTTCTCTGTCTACACGGGGGCCATCTACAACGAGTGCTTCAGCAGGGGCCTCAGTCCCTTCAGCTCAGCATGGCATGTTGGCCCCATGTTTGAGAGCAACAAATGGAAGTGAGGATATTCTTACATACACACGCAAACTTTAAACGATTCATCCTTTCCTTTTAATCCGTTCTACACACACCTTGTTTACAATACCATCTGCATACTTGTATTTTACCGCTTTCAGCTCATCAGTCCTTGCAACTTCCCAGTACTTGTCCATGGACCCTGTTGTGCCAGGCGTTTTCTCCAGCCCCTACCCGTTTGGCATCGACCCGGTATGACCCACTACACCCTCTTCATCTCTGCAACCCTTTGCTCATCCCTTCCTCCTTCTGTCTCTTTTTCCCTCTCTCATACTTTTACCCTCTCATCTCTTTTGTCACTGCATCCATACTCATTCTCTCCTTTTTGTGTCCCTGTCAGATTTGGGGCCTGTCCAACAACAAACTAACCTTCCTCAACTCTTACAAGATGAAGATGTCTGTAATCATCGGTGTCATCCACATGACCTTTGGAGTCTGTTTGTCCTTCTTCAACTACAAGTACGTAACCATATTTGATTTTCTAGTGTGTGCTAGGGTTACCCTACATATAAGGAGTATGTCATATTTGCTGTTTTTTTTAATAATTCCTTTTTTCTAGACTTGTTTGTCTTTCCATATTTCTTTGACTTACCTGCTGTGCTTGCTCTCCATCTCTGCTTTCCACCATCCTTTGTTTCTCCAGGCACTTCGGCCAGATAAGCAGTGTGTTCCTTGTGCTAATCCCCGAGTTGTTCTTCATGGTGTGTCTATTTGGCTACCTCATCTTTATGGTGGTCTTCAAGTGGATTGCCTATACTCCAGCCCAGTCCAAAATGGCCCCCAGCATACTCATCCACTTCATAGACATGTTCCTCTTCACAGAAAACCCTGACAACCCACCCCTCTATAATGGACAGGTGTGTGTGTTGTGTATTCATTTCTTTAAAACTGCCTGCTTAGGTGAGTATGTGTGAAATAACAGATGCTCTCCCCAACTCTCTATGTGCAGACAGTGGTGCAGAAAGTCCTGGTGGTGCTGGCTCTGTGTTCTGTTCCAGTCCTCTTGTTTGGGAAGCCCGCCTATGCATACTTCACACACAGTAAAAGAAGACGCCATGTGGTAAGGCTGTTTTTTTAAATGTGTGTCTGACTGATTTTAAAATGTTATATGTATGTGTTTGTACATATATGGCTGATTTTCTGATATTTTTTGTGACTCTGCAACACAGCAGGAGGAAGATAGACGTCCCCTCGTGGCCGACAGCGGTTCCATCAACACTCGTCAAGGGGAGGTAGAGGGTGGGGCTAATGAAGAGGAAGAGGAGGTAAGAGAAACTCGAGTAACTTCACACACAACACTTCGAAACCACTTATGTTGTAATTGTCATTCTTTTGTAACCATTGTGACTACTGTCTGTAGGAGTTTGATGCTGCAGATGTGTTCATGCATCAGGCCATCCACACCATAGAGTACTGCCTGGGCTGTATCTCCAACACCGCCTCTTACCTCCGACTCTGGGCTCTCAGCCTGGCACATGCACGTTAGTGGCCTACACACACACTCACTCACTCACTCACACTCACACCCATATGATTCACACGGACAAAAAAACACTCATGCACTCTGTTTCAGTCAATTATTCATACACACATGATGCATTTTGTCCCCAAGAGTTCAGCGTGATTGCTGGCTGATAGTGAGTGTTTGTTTCTCCACAGAGCTGTCAGAGGTGTTGTGGGTGATGGTGATTCGTCTTGCCCTAAGGTGGCAGGGCTACGTGGGATCTGCAGTCCTCTTTGTGATCTTTTTCTTCTTTGCTGTGCTGACTGTCTCCATCCTGCTGGTCATGGAGGGCCTCTCTGCTTTCCTGCATGCCCTCCGTCTGCACTGGTGAGGACTGGAGGGAGTAAGGGTGAATGAGAAGAAGGGATTGGAGGAAAGAGAAATGGAGAGGAGGGAGGGGTGGGAGAATACATTGAAGAATATGTGAAAATCTTTTGTTTTCAGGTGATGTTGTGTGTTGACTTCCTTGTTCTTCCTCTTTCAGGGTGGAGTTCCAGAATAAGTTCTACAGTGGAACAGGCTACAAGCTCTGCCCTTTCTCTTTCTCGTCTCTCATCAATGCATCATCCGCTTTGTGATTGGTCAAATGAAATCTAATCAGGATTGCCAAATGGTCATGTTAATTAATGTATTTTATTGAGCACTTGTGGCACCTCTACACATTTCAGACTGAATTTGTTTCTTACTTACTTTGGTGTTTCTCTGTAATTAAGGTTAAGGAAAAGTTTAATTTACTTGCACTATGACTATGGCATATACTGTTATTGGTGCATATCAATATGAGGATAATGTCCCTGTTCAATTAATTGCTTTACTTAAATACTTTTATATCCCATATCTGCCATCTCATATATTATGTTTTAAGTCCCCATTGTCTTTTATGTCTCTAATTCAGTAATTCAAGAAATGGTTACTAATCACTTTTACTTCTTGCTGTATGAGCTGGTTTGTAGACATCAATTATGAAAAGGGAAGCGCATCAGAATCTGTTCTACAGTCTAAGGGAATGTATGGTTGTTGAATTGATGTATTGTTCTTGGAAGTATAGAGTCAGTCCTGCATGTTTCTCCAAATGACTGCAGGAAATTGCCTGAATGATTTTCATAAGCCAAAGATATTATGTTAACTATGATATCTGTGTCATGTCTTCCCAGATATTTATTGGTAGAAAAGGATTTACTGGTGCCTTGTTAGATATTTGGACTGAGTGCCTGTTTATCCATTAAGTCTTTGGGACAGATCATATGATGCAATACCACACCACAGTTTTGAACAAAATTCTATCCTGGACATTTGTCGTCTTTTTTTCTGGTTTGCACTGTCACAATTATCAATTCTGAATTGAGATGAAATTAAAAATGATTTTCATGTTTCACCATGTGTCTAATTGCATGTTATGTCTTGGGTGCTTCTTGAAATTAATTCACTGACTAGGCTACCATTAAATGTTACATTGACACATTAGTTTTCGTGTCAATTGTGTGATCAATTAGTAGTAGTTGTGATGAAAAGTCCTACATTTTAAAGTCTAACTCTGTCAAGCTTAAATAATATAGGCGGAAACTTTAATCCATTGGCATTTGTTCCTGTCCGTGCACTTTAAAGTTGCACAATCTGAACCGGATGTTATCCGAATGTCAAAGATGGCGTCCCACATGTCAAGGCGAATGTCTGATCAATAATACAGTTTTCATATAGTTTTCTAAATGATATTCCGCTTAACCGGATGTTAACATATCGACTGAACTTTTCTTCTCATTGCTGAGGACGTGAGAGAGAATAAGATGGCAGTTTGGGGCGAAATAAGTCGAAATGTACGGCTGCTGTTCGGTCAAATTCAACGATGCCGTCAGATCGCAGCTACAAGCCAGTCTTTAAAATCAGGTAATATCCTATCTAACTTGTCAATACATCTCGCATTTATTGTCTTTTGAGATAGTATTTTCAACAGTTTAGCTACCTCAGAATTTGTGCTCCGTTTATAGTATGCTTCGGTGTTGGCTGTGTTCTAACCCCAATACTGTTGTGGGACTTTGCTCAAACCAGATTAGGACCTGAGGTCAATTTTTCAAATCTTTTTAGATGGGATCATTAATCGGATTGGATTAAATCTGAAAAGTCGGTTTTTGAAAACCGAAACATACGATTCTGATCATTGGTATTGTGGTTTAGGTTTGGTAACGTTAATCCACTCCCACCTTTAATCAGTCTTAACTGTCGTTTCTGTGATTTTCTAAACTGAATGCAGAGGTTAGGCTAACGTTAGTGTTGATGCCAAAATGTTGATCCCCGTGGTAGGGAGGATTCAGGGTGGATTTTAGAGACACAAGGGCATTATATATAACCAAGAAATTGATGGAACTGGTGAGGGTGTAGGGAATATACATTTTATGCATCTTGAATACAGATTAAATAATATAAATATTTTATTAAATGAGCAAAACCTTCAAACAAAATCTCATTTCAACTGATATTTTGACAACAGACCAGCAGGATGGTCGACGAGGGATGCTCTTGTGAACCTATATTTTTAAAAGGGTGTTAAATTAATTATCTTTTCCATCCAATGAGAGTTTGAAGTTCTGATATATGGTTTTCTTGCTCAGATAAGGAAATAAAAGTAACAGACATACAAACTATCATTTACATCATCTAGTTCATCCATGTCTTTTTAGCCAAACAACATGTAACATTATTTGTCCAACTGACAATGAGACAGGTCTAGTTAAAGATTGGACCAGGATCTTTTAGTATTTGGATTAGAATGATTATAGCTGGTATTTTTTTGATTGGAAAATCTGGATTAATCTGATCCAGATTAAAAAAAATAAAAAAGGTGGGCCCAGTTGATAGATTTCAAATGGTCCTCATCAGGATAAATGTTTTTCCCCCCAGCTCGGTGTCTTAGCCAGGCAGCCTCCCAGACCCAGCCCAGTCCTGATGACAATGAAGCTGTGAACCCAAACTTTATCAACAGAAACCCACGTAACCTTGAGCAAATGGCACTAGCTGTGAAAGAACGGGGATGGAAGACAACCTGGCCCCACAGAGAATTCTACCATAGGTGTGTGTGCTTGAATATATTGTTTGCTTGAGGCAAAAATGTACATAGCTTTTCTCCTTCATTAATTGGCCATTATTTTCCCCCTTCCTTATAGAATTGCCTCTCCTTCAGTCCCTTATTACTGTCTCTCCTGTCTTCAGGTTGGTGTTTTCTCGTAGCCAGCACCACGTGACAGCTGAAGTGTTCTCCAGCAGCTCTCCTATCCCAGTGCTGTCCTGTTCCACCAAGGAGTGGGCTGTGAAGCAGGAGCTGGTTTCCACAAACTGCGTGGCAGCATGTCAGGCTGTGGGTGAGGTGCTGGCACATCGGTGCAGTCAGGCTGGCATCACTAGAATGGTGTACAGGGCTATTCCCTGGCAGTACCGCTCTAATGCTGTGAGTACAAGCACGGGGTTCTTTCAGAATGATATGCATGCAGAAGTAGCTATCTGATTTGTGTGTCAAACTGCTCCATGCTTCTTTCTCCCTCGATTTTCTCTACAGGTCCAGTCGTTCAGGACGGCAATGAAAGATGGAGGAATCCTTCTCAGTGAACCAAGAAGGAAATATATTGAGGCCTGAAATGACGTGTTGTCTGTCACAATAGTGTAATTTATTTTGTAAACTGTTTCAGTAGATTGCTTCTGTAGCCTTACTTCATTGCTGTCTTCTGAATTCTGACAATACATCCGCTCAGCTCACTCATGCTTGGAGGATGAGCTAGCCATTCAGCTGTTATATGCAATATGAAGAGAATAAAAATGAGCACTGCTTTGAAAAAGTCTACATATGATGAAAGCGGAGACCGCTTGTCCCTGTGCTGTTTCTCTTCTTTTGGATGTAATGTTTATGAACATAATACACCAGAGGATGAATGATTGACTAAAGAAACAGAGTAGTTGAGTATAATTTATTTTTCACTCATACAGTGCTAGCTGTAAACAAGAGTGTTGTGGAAACAGTGGGGAGTTCAACATGTGACCAGAATTCATAGATCTCTTTGACACACACACGCTAAATTTGATCTTAGTACAGCATTGCAGTTGGCTCAGTGGGAATAGTGTGCGGTGAGCAATTATAAAGTGCATGATGGTTTTTTAAAAGAGCTTTAGCTAAGATAAACTGGATGAATAGGAATGCCAGCATAAAAAAAAACATATTGAATGATTTACCCAGTGTCAACATGAATACAGCTCTGGCCAAGACATGGCACCTCTGCATTTTATGCAGATAATGTACAAATATCTTCTGAAATAATTGGAGACTGACACCACGTTTGGTCTTCCCACATTCATCTTTCGTTTTACAACAGTACATGATCAAACAAGAATACAATTTAAAAAAATCTTTTACAGTTTCAAAATTGAAAATTGGCAATGATTATTGGCACCCTTTACAACGATTCAAATCAATTGTGTTGGAGGAAATAGATGCAGGTGCCCACAAATGAACCAATTATCCATCCATTATCTGGTCTGCTTCCCTGGTCGTCTGTAAAAATGGACTTTCCATTTGTTCCAGAAGATATTGTACATTATCTGCATAAAACGCACGAGTTAGCCAGCCACTGTACATGGGAAAGCCCTGGACACTTTGAGCCACTCTTTCACAGGAAGGTATAAAAACAGACATTTAAACATGCATCAATTCATCAGCTACTATATGTGAAACATGTATACACAAACATGCGAAACTGCAAGTTCATACTGCATAACAACCCAGCCAAGTGACCAACGATACATATGAAAAGCCACCACCTCATAGTGAATACACGTCACAAATACATGCGTCATAGAGTTGCATGTCATACAGCCAGCTTAGTCTCAGGTTCAAGGCACTCATATAGCGAGGACAGGTTTCATGCTGCCCCAGTGTCTAATATAGTGTGCGACATTAAAAAATAAAAATACATGACATTGGTTGTTGACATACTGATTTGAAAACTCAGACAAAGATGATTTTCAGTATTCTCTTTGTTGTTTTCAATTTCAAATATTCATTGGCACGTTGGAATACATTGGCAAACAGGCGTGTGCCATAGAACTTGGTCCATAATGCACAGCTTAAATACAGTCACCTATGGTAAAAACTCCCATTTGTCAATATCTTAGGTCCTGTGAAAAACACTTGATAAGAGAATATGAAATATATCTAAAATGGTCTAACTCAGCCTGGCAGCATACAGCCTCATATTTACACAGGAAAGAAAAATGCACTGGAACAGTAATTGCATAGATTTGGTGACAGAGTGGAGAGTGATGGTACGAGGGAACAAGGGAGGTCTAGAGAGAGAAGATGCTAAATGGATGGTGAGACCTGTACATTGTTGTGTGGTAGGAGAGGTTCTAAAAAAAACAAAACTATAAATATATGAAACGGACATAGATTATTACTTCAGCTGCCAAATATGCTCGCAATGGTCACGTCACTGATCTGGTATCACAATACTGCAGCAGTATGAAATCATTTCTTAACTATAACTATAACTATAACAGTTCTGAATAGAGCTGTGCAATGACAGCAAGCTGCAAAAGATACATTAAAACTTGCTTAAATAATGTAGAATGTAAAACCAAGCAATAGAGAATCACTAAATAAATATCTTGGTGTGTTACAACCATATGCATTACTTGAACAGCTGCAGAAAACACTTTCTTCCTTTTCTAGTCTCCTTTAGGACCATTTCTTTTCTCACCATCCATTTTCTCCATCATTTCCATAGGCCTCCCTTCCTGCCTCCTCTGTCACCCCTTACTGCCCCCTCCACTGTCTTCTTTTACCACTTTAAGACTTGCTTAGCTGGGCCTCTGGTTGGCTGCGTGGTTCAGGTGAAACGTCCACACAGGCGGTCTGGTGAATCAGACCCCTTCGCCCATGGCTGCGTCTCCGCTGCCCTGGAGATCGCCTCGGACTGCCAGGCAACTAAGACAAGAGCAATAAAAAAGTGGACTAGTTTATATAGTGCTGTCAGGTTTAGTGAGAACTGCCACTGAATAAAAACAGTCAGGCTAATGCTCACTAAATTTCAGGGAAATAGTAAGTTGAAAAGCTTAGAGCGCATCGCATTGTGTTAAAATAAGTGTTAAAGTGTTAAAATAGTTATAAATACACTTAAAAGGGTATGAGTGTAGTACTAAAAACTATAACTCAAAAAGCAATTCAATAATGATTTCATATTCTGAGTATGAGCCATTTTATAGCATGCACTATATAAAAAAGCTCTCTGTCAATAGAAAGTAGTGAATGCAAAAAGCCTAAGACAAAATAAAAGCTGAATGGAATTTCTACTATACAGTATGTTTGTAGAGAGATCTCACAAATAGATGGGCACAAACTTCAGTAAAATATAATTTCAAGCGGAATATAAAAAAATAAAGGTCCAGT
Source organism: Gephyroberyx darwinii (assembly GCA_900660455.1). Classification (NCBI taxonomy): domain Eukaryota; kingdom Metazoa; phylum Chordata; class Actinopteri; order Trachichthyiformes; family Trachichthyidae; genus Gephyroberyx; species Gephyroberyx darwinii. Next base: position 6,400 of record CABFOQ010048769.1, on the reverse strand, counting down.
GTCACAACAATACTCACAAGTATCCAAGAACTGAATCAAAATATAAAGTACTCACTAAGTGTTTCAAAGCTCCTGTCAGAGTGAATTTTAAAACCAGACTCCTACAAATGATCTTATCATGACTTGCCATCCGTTTATGTAAAATGATTTGAAATAAAAGTAACATAAACATCTAAACTATAAAGAGTATGGAAGAGAGAAATAATTACATACATATCCCAAACAATCTGCCCAGTTGGAGTGGAGTTTTATAGCCTCAAGTATGAAGTACGATGAAAAATAGAAGCATGTTGCTTTGCAGGCACATTAAACCATTAGGCAACGAATGCTTTTAAGTGCCCCCCCCCATCAAGCTACCCCCTTCCTCCCTTCACTCTCCCCTGATTTACCTGGCCGAGCCCTTTATCTTCATCATCTTGTTCACTAATGGACTGCATGAGAGAGAAGAGGTCCATCCTGCCACTGCGATTAACACTCGGAGGCACCTAGAGATGAGAGAGAAAGGAAAAGGACACGTCAGGGGGTGGTGGAGGAAAAACAAGAAGAAAAAAAAGAGGGAAGGAGGGGGATGTGTAAAAAACTATGAAGACACGAGAAGAGAAACTGTTCCAGATGGACTCAGATGATACAGGGCACAGCGTCTGAATGAATTTGCGTATGGCAGCCCACTCACCTTGTCCGGCTCTTGTACAGTTATGATGGGATTGGGGGGGGGTGATGGGGATCCTGTCAATGGAGCTTCCTGGTTGGGTCCAGACTGGGGCCCGGGGTCTTCAAATACCTTGGTGTGTTTGTGTATGGGAAGATGGAGGTAGGGGCGGGGAGGTTGATGAGGGAAAACAAAAAGGTGAATTTACACAAAGGAGTTATAATAAAACAGGTTAATAAAGTTCCCACTGATTCAGCAATTACCTCTTTGTCTCCTTCTGCATCTTCCTTTTCATCTGGACTCTTTACATCCACTTCCTCATTGTCAAGTCCCTCCTCCTCCTCCTCCTCCTCCTCTTCGCTCTCTTCCTCGCTTTCTCCTTCCCCCTCCTCACTCTCTCCTTCCTCCTCCCCCTCCTCCTTGTGTAGAGACATCATCCGTTGCTCTCTCGACTTGCGTCTCCAGAGTGCGCTGTGGCGCTGCTGACTGGAATGAAAAATGACCACACAGGAGAGTCCTGGCATTAAGCTCGCCCACATACTTTGCACCCACAGACTTGATACAGGCACACATGGTTGCACTGACACATATTTCAAAACGCTAGATATACATTTAGAGAGAGAGGTTGTTACCTAAGATTCATCAATCAATATCTCAAAAATACAATTCCACCCAAGAATAATATTTTACTTCCATGTCAGTAATGATTTTACTTTCACTTTCTACTAATGGTTGCTAACTGATTTGGGAATGGAAGTCTTCATATGTAATCCCATGTCTGACCTTGCGTTGAGGATGCCGTTGTAGGTATGGAGCTGCTTCATGAAGCCCTCGTTGGGCTTGATGACGAGCCGGCGGTCCCTGACGTAGGGCAGGGTCACCTCCAGCGGCCAGCGCTGCTGCTTCATGATGTAGGCTATCACCGTGGAGGCAGAGCGAGACACACCCATCTTACAATGCACCAGCACTGCCTGCCCACTCTTCCTGGGGTATGAACAGACATCAGGGGAGATTTATTCAAAAGGTTATGGGATTTTGTTTGCCAGATATTGGGAGGATTATTGGTGAGGAAAACACCAGGAGGTACCCTGCTGGAAAATGCAGTTTGAGCTAACTGGTTGAGCAGCTCAGACCAGCTCAACAAAGCAGGTCTACCAGCTCATGACCTAAGGCTTCAAGTTGATGTTAGCTGGATTTTACAGCAGGGCAACGTGTCATACACTCACACCTCAGTTTCCCTTTTAGTAGTAGAAAACACAGCTGTTAGTATTTTTCAGTTATGTGCTATCTTGACAGCCTAGTCAAACAGCTTAAGTGCAGAATGGCCTTTCACTGCCAAATGCTCACTGAGGTCAGGAGGGCAGGGCTACCTGGCAGTGTTGATGAACTTGTACGTGTCTGGCCAGTGGGAGAGCAGGTCGGTGGCGTCCACATCGTACACCCTGATGTTCATGTAGGTGAAGGACTCAGGGAAGAAGTTGTCAATCTCCCTTGTCACATTCAGGATGTAGCCCACACTGGAACACACACAGCCACAATCTTAGAGTCATAACAGTTACGTACCAAAACACTTCCCATTACATAATAGATAATAATTGAAAAAAAAGGGACTGGCAATAACAAAAACGCACACAGAGCCATACAGAAATGGTGAAAAGACTAACTTGTTTTTCTGAAGCTCCTCAAAGTTGGCTGCATTCCATTCAGAGCCCTGAAACCAGATAAAGAAAATCAGACAAAGGCAAGTGAGAAGCAAAGGAAAGGGCCCAGAGACTTGTCTTCCCTATCGCTGTAAACACAGAACTCAAAATAGGGAAGTTAGGGTCACGTGACAACATCTTGGCAGCAGCACACTTCCTATAGTTTGCTGCCCAAAGCACAAACAAGGCCACTTGCCCTAGTGATCGAATGGGGCTGAATACTTAGTTCCTTTATTGCTGCGGGATCACTCACCAGGTAAAGGTAGTCTAATATCTTGGAGGGTTTGTCCATCTGAGCCATGGTGACCATCATCTCGTTGTCAATGTATTCCTTGTAGGCCGTCATCTCAAAACCTATCCTGGTCTCCAGGGCAGAGCGCACCTACAGCAGCAAAAGAGAGAGCAGTTAGCACAAACCTTCTTATCCTGACGACCTCTCCGCCATTCCTTCTCTTATTTTCTAGACCCGATATTTTCCTCATTTACTCCGAGCCCTGCTTTACAAGTTGTTCTCTTTTTTTTTTTCTTCTTCTTCACATCAACCCCTACTTCCTCTCTCCATCTGCCTCTGTCTCTCACCATTTTAGATGTGAGGTTATCCAGGTCTTCAGTCCTCATGATGTCTCTCAGGTGCTCCTTGATCAGCATCTCTTTAGAGAGTCTGTCAGACGAGCTGCCCATACAAGATAAGATGAACTTTAACACAAGCAGGCAAGGAGAGGGCACGAGGACAGATGTTTCATGGTAGTTATGCATTTCTAGCAGTGGGAGGGAACTGCAGGCATATTAATGTTAAGGAAACACTGGACTGCAGGCATACAGAGAGGTGCCTACCTCTGACCATCACTGTCCCTCCGGACCGACTCCAGGTCATTCATCGCCCCCCACTCATTGATACAGAAGCGGTCAGACTCTATGTGGCGGTGGTAGTGCTGGGCCCAGTCCAGGCCACAGCCTGGGATCACCGCTCCCTTGACTGCCCGCTCACAGCAGCCATGCAACGCCTGCAGCACTGACCTGGGAGCAGGGGGAGAGGATGATGTCATCATGTATAGTTCAGGATGGTAAAAATCTCTGAACAAGAGGCTACAGGATTCAGGAAGGGAGGACAGAGAAGCAATAGTGATCTGAAGATGTAGGAAAGTCATGGAGTTCAGATACTTTAAGAAGTGATGCTCTGGATATCATAATAAGGACATCTTTGATTACAGACATGGACATCACAAGTGTTAATACGTGGGTGACAGTGTTTGACTCACCACATGGTCTGTATAGAGACAGGCTTGAAAATCCTGGTCTCCGCTGCTGAGGTCACGCTAAAACCACTAGGGACAAAAGACAGAAAGAAGACATAGAATAATTAAATCAGCGGAACAGAAAACTAATAGTTGCGAGAATGAGGAACTAATATTAATGAGAAGCATTTAAGGACTAAAAAGTAGGCTACAAAAAAAGAAAACTAGATTATTCAGTGTAAATAAATGTGACAGTTGGTGTGAAGAAATTCAAGAGGGGGGTGAGAAGGACATACATATACAGACACGAGAGTGCGGGAACAAGGGTAGCACAGTTGGAGGTGTGAGCCAGCTGGAGGTGTGCAGGCTGGTGTGATATGGCTACCGATCAAAGGCTCTTGTATCAGACTCAGACAGCAGATTACCTCCTAAAACGTACCAGTCAACCGCAGAGCTGCGACTTCATTTGGCCCAAACTGTTTTCAGAGCAGTTCACTCTCAGTTCCAGCTCTGAAGCTGTGCCCAGTCTCTACATCCTCCTCTCTCACATGTCTAGCATCAAAAGCTGAGAGTGTTACCGGATTCAGCCTGGCCTCCGATCTGGAACATTCAGTCACCAAATGGATCTCGAAACAGTGTTGAGACTAGCCACCAGCCAAAAACAGCCCCTTTCAACCAAGTAACCACTGGTTACCAAGATATACAACCCTAACCCCGCCTCCAACTCTAATCTGAACATACTGAGGCAGAATGAAGTCACTTACGCTGCCCCTGCATTGCACGCATGCTCTACATGTTTACATAATGGCTGAGTGATAGGAACAGTTGTAATTTATGGGGAATGATTCAACTCCATAAACAGAGGCATTACTCATTCATATTATCTCTGGCCAGGCTCCCAGACAACAGGCCAGCAGCGTCTGTGCTGCAATTTCAGTTGCGCCTTACACTTTCAATTCATTCCCCTTTCCCTTCTTCGCTCTCTTACCCATCTCCGTCCAGGTACACCTGTGTGTCGCTCCATACCGGCAGAACCAGGCCGACGGTGCACTGATCACTGCAACGTGAGAGGAAAGCGACAGGGACCAAAGAAACACATGGAAGAGAAGAGTTTGGCAGTTTAATTGACAAGCCTTTGTTTGCCAAGGTAATGAAAGAAACAGTTTACTGAAAGGACATCTTATCCTATGTACTCCATGTGACACAGTACACCATCTTCTTGCACACACACACACCTGTCTGAGTTGGGGAAATCCATGCCTATCAGGATGCTCTCATGTTTGTTGCTGAGGGTGGAGACCACGATCAGATACCTGACTCTGACCGGGTTGAATGACTCCAACTGCACTGCCTGCATGACGGTGTACAGAAGGCGAGGACAGTAGAAGAGAGAGGCAAACACATGAGGAGGATGTTCCAAGAGCAGGGGGGAAATAAGAGGTGGGCAACGAGACTGAAGGGCCTAGTAATATTAATGTTGTATACGTATGTTGACATTTGCTCTGAAGTTTGAAAAGTTACCCGTTGAACCCACTGAACTCAGATTACACAGTTCAAAATGTCTCCCATGAGGGATGTGATGTCATTGGCTAGATTTACATGCAGAGTAACCTGGCTATTGGCCATGCTCCATGCACCTTTGATACCCGGCGACTGAGTGTCCCTGTTGGCATCAATAAACCAGTTAACAGAATATTCCTCTCCGCCTGTGGTGTGCCTGCCAGAGAACAGTCTGCCAGCAACAACGTTTGAGAAAGAGTGAGCAGTTGATTAACTCTACTATTGGGTTTATTATTGACATCAAAACGTACCCATAATGTTGTAAAATTACTAGACGCGAGAAGTGAAAGGGTAAAGTTTAGTAGTAAACTGTTTAATATCAGAGTACACCAGACATCTTAACCAGGTTTCTCATAACCAGAGTATGAGTTGAGTTAACAATTCAACTCATTCAACAATTCCCTGCGCGTGTAAATGTGGCCACTGGCAAGTTGCAAGGCAGAGAAAATGGTGACATTTTTCATTTTCACTTCTTATCTGATGATGCCTCACCAGTTTGATGGTATCCTCTGGTCTGAGCAGTGCAATCATGGCGTGCAGGTGTCTCTGCTGTGCGTCTGAAGCTCCGCCCCCCTGCTTCAGGAGCCCGCTGTGAGTGGGTGAAGTCTCCTCATGAGGCCCCTCCCTCTCTCCATCTTCCAGCAGAAGGACCGCCCCCTTGACCAGGGCAAAGCTCTCCCTAGTGAGAGAGATCAGGTATTGTGTTGCCTTGGGAACTGGACATACTGCTGGTATCATACAACTGGCAATCATTTTATTATGAGCGCAATTAGACAACAGTTCAGAAACATCATCAGTGTATGTCTACCTTTTCTGGAGAATCCCTCTTCTTGGGATGAGTTCATCCTTTAAAAGCAAAGAAAAAAAATGAATCAAAAGAAAGTCTAAACGACAATTTACCAATCATATAAGGCATTGTGCGGTATACTTGAAAACTAAAAATCTTTACATTCTGCATTTGTGTACATTGGTGCCTCAAGGCAAACATTATGCTTTCAAAAATATTTGATTAATCAAAGTTAAATTTTCTATATAGTCCAGTAAATACATTTCTGTTGTGGGCTGTTATAACACAAATGTAGATATGAAGGACTGGAAAAATATTCACTAAGTTCTGGGGTTAAATGTGCTGTAACAAAGATAAGGAGCAATGGAAAACTACGGGGAGAGAGAAAAAAAGAGGGATATGTGAAAAGAGGGTTGGGGACACTAAGGAGGAAGGATAAAACAACGAGACTGACATAGAAACAGAAGAA
>CABFOQ010048768.1:0-15355 GCA_900660455.1 Gephyroberyx darwinii | reverse complement strand
AAGTGACCCGTTTATATCCTGGGACTCGCCTGTCTGGAACACACTCACAATTCCAGGATATTCCAGGAATTCCATGGAGACTGGAGAGAGAGAGAGACAGAGAGAAAAGGAGAGAGAGACACAGAGAGAGAGAGAGAGAGAGAGAGAGAGAGAGAGAGAGAGAGAGAGAGAGAGAGAGAGAGAGAGAGAGAGAGAGAGAGAGAGAGAGAGAGAGAGAGAGAGAGAGAAAGAGAGAGAGAGAGAGAGGCAGACAGAGAGAGAGAGAGACAGACAGAGAGAGAGAGAGAGAGAGAGAGACAGACAGAGAGGAGAGACAGACAGAGAGAGAGAGACAGAGAGACAGAGAGAGAGACAGAGAGAGAGAGAGACACAGAGAGAGAGAGAGAGAGAGACAGAGAGAGAGAGAGAGAGAGAGAGAGAGAGAGAGAGAGAGCGAGAGAGAGAGAGAGAGAGAGAGAGAGAGAGAGAGACAGAGAGAGAGAGAGAGAGAGAGAGACAGAGAGAGAGAGAGAGAGAGAGAGAGAGACACAGAGAGAGAGAGAGAGACACACACACAGAGAGAGAGACAGAGAGAGAGAGAGAGAGACAGAGAGAGAGAGAGAGCAGTCTTATACACCTTAATAAGTAATGTTACCAATATGCATTTTGTCACAATAACAATAGGGCAAAAAATGACACATGCAACTGAGATGTAATAAAACTGAAATGTATCTAAATTCATTAATAAATCAATATTTTTTACATAACCTTGATGCAGAATCATGATATGACAATAATAAGACATCATGCTCGTATCAGGTTCTCACTGCATTTCTTATTAATGTCCATTATGTTGTATGATCTTGCATGGGAAGGATAGGTTTCTGCCAGTGACAGGAGAGTAACAGGGCACACAGGATATAATGGGGAGGAAACCAGAAAACAGGAATCTTCATTAGAAATTAATGAGAGTTGTGTGTCAAAAAAGACTAAAAATTTAAATCACATCCCTGATATTTACACCAACAACATGCTGCTCTGAGCGGAGGAGGGGAGAAGCAGGAGGAGGGGAGACTGGAAAAGAGAGATGACATGTTTCTGTAGTTTTCCCTGCCTTTTGAAGAGCTACAGATATAGCCATCACAGAGGTCCCACATTTTACAAGCCAGCTGTGCTGTTCGGGAAATTCTACAGTACGAATACAGGATGGATGATGGGTAATGACTTCTACAAAGGCGACTATTGTAGGAGGTCAGCAATTTGGTTGGGTTTCACGTGGGAATGAGAAGTTGAAGACATTTTAAAAACCAAACACAGCCCCATTTAGTCCCATTCAGCAACTATGTGCAAGGGAAAAGCATTTCAACTTATTGTTGAGGAAAGATACAAACAATTCTGCATGACTATTGGTGGACTGTATATGTTACTTTTTCTTTTGGGGGTCAATAAAATATGCATGGACAGTGAAATCACTGATTAAATGTTGGCCAGGACATTTTCTTACTTGAATTTAAAGGTTAGGCTCTGCACTGTACATGGTCAGTAAATTTCATGACCTTAGGCCTTATAAAACCCATTCAAAATACTGCTGTGTGGAACTAAGTCCATTTCCAAGTCAGAGAATATATTGTATATTATATTGGGTATAGTTTCTCTTGGTTCCTCCTGTTCATATCTACTCAAACACACGGGGAAAAGTGAACCCAGCTAATTCTTATTCATACCATATGGCATATCATATGGGAATATGCAACTGCCACCTGGCACTGACAAGGATATATGACAACACACTATCATTGCCACCGTTAGTTCCTGTCTGCTTTATCTTGAAGCAGACGGGAAATTAGAGGTGAGCACATTGTCCCATTTCTTACTCCCATCATATAGATTACGACAGCATATGGGGATAGTACGCTCTTGAAACACTTAGGATATGTCATTTTCAATACACTTGTGTTTCTAGATTTTAAGAAGACACATTTGCCTTACTTTTCAATGCTATTAACATATGTTAATAGTGCCTTACTTTTCAACATTAGTAACATAATGCTAATAACAACATATGTTATGTCAATATGGTTCATTATTAACATACAGTGGGGTCCAAAAGTCTGAGTCCACTATCAAGAACTCTTTTGTTTCATCATTTATCAAAAACTATTACAAATCTTTTAGTCAAATGATATTTTACATATTTAAAAATTAGTAATTTAAAATATTAAAATCTAATTATAAATATAATAAAAGCACTAGCAGTAGTGGCAATAACACAGAGTACCATTAATTCAGTCAAAATCTTGTATTAGTTGTTAAAACACCAAAACAATTCACACTGTATATTAGGAGCATACACGTGTTAGTATGGGAATGAAATATATGGTGTGACAACAATTTGAGAAAACCTTACCAAATGGAATATCTGAAGATATTCAGATATATTTCAATTTCAGCATTTCTCAAAGATGTATCAGTTCTAAATCATCTCTAAAGCATCGACTGAGTAAATTATTTAGTTCTTTGTAGTGGATGTTTGGACCTCATATTGTTTTGAAAAGTAACAAATACTGTATGTATGTTCATAAACTAAACACACAGATATGTTAAAAGTGACTTGCCCTCTTTGAGAATGTAGGTTGCTGTGAGAGGGGTATCTTTGTATTACACAACATCACAGTCCTTTAAAAAACTTGACTATCCGAAAAATCAGCAAAGTGTCTACAGGATAGTGGCATGATTTCTGAATTAATGCCTACCTTCAGTAGCTCATCGGGCAGCGGGTAGACTGGAGAACACTGAAGAGCCTTCTTCATCTCCTCCTCCTCCTCTTTCTGCTCCTTCTCCATGGATCTCTCCCTGTCTCCTGAAAACAAGGAGTCAGATGGGCAAAACCAGCTATATGCTATGCGATTTTATGTCAGTATTCACACATAAATAAAGAAAACCCTCCATCGCTACACCTGTACTGTATCTACTGTAATATCCTTCAGATCTGTTTATTTCGATCTTTTTTAGCTATTAATATTTCCACAAGAAATATTAACAATATTATTACAACAGTTAGGAATATTACAGTTAGGACTTTTTTCACCGTATGCCTCTTTTTGAGCTTGTAACAATACTAAAAAGATACCTGGGGAAGTATGATTCATGTCACAAGCTGCTGCTAGGCCACTAATGAAAACCTGTAACACTTCCCCTCAAGAAATATTGTTAACTTTTGGTTCCCGATGTGCTGACTGATAAAAACATGCTGACAGGTTCCAGTAGTCATGCAACCTAAGAAACACCTCCTGTGCCTGTTCTTCCTTATATTGAAATTGTGTAATAATAATGCTGCTATTATTGTAACAACCTAGCAGTGCCTGCATTCAGTAATACTGTTGAGTAATATCCCTTATTTTAGGCCTCTACAGGGAAAATATGAAATATTTTCCTTTGATTACTTTGCTTTTGGAAGTATTGTTTTTGCACTGAGCTCTTGAGGGTTGAGCACCCTTATCTCTGTTTCTGAAGGTTGTTGAGACAGTCTTTAACTTCCACATTCTGTATAAAATCGATCCCGGCAAACAACTTGCAGCACAGTGGCCAACAGTAGCAGACTGTGGTTGTGGTGGGCAGCTCACAGAAATAAAAGGCTAAAAAAACAAAACCTTACCCACTAACGTCTCTAAAGGCCCAGAGAAAAAGCCTTGATATCCAAGCATTTATAAAGCTGTCCCAAGACAGTATCTTACCCATGAAAATCGCCTACTCCTTTCAGGATATAAGTGCATGGTACTATTAAACTGACGAATAGTACTTAGCCTCTGAGGTTACTGTAAGGCTAAATCCCTTAGCGTGATGTCCACCATATTAAGCCCATTTACCAAGCACTCCATTCAATAGATTAATCAGTCAAGCTTATGGCATTAAGCTTATAGACTATAGATTATAGCATTTCACAGCTGAGGATATTTTGACTCCACAACCATAGCATGTCTTCCACTGCAGGGCAACACAAGGTTTAACAACGGCTGATTCATCATTCATGTCAGGGAACATTTCCCACAACAAAGTTCTCTCTTTCAAATGTGCTCTAGTTTCAAAAACATCAAGTAAGAAAATGCTTTCTGTATCCCCTGTTCTAAGCTGTTTGCCTTGGCACAGGCCATGGAAAGTCCCACTTTTCCCTGCTGTGTAACAGTAGCTACTGAGTTGCAGTCAGTGAAGTGGCCATGGGTGCAGAAGGTCATGTGAGAAGAACAGTCATGCAATCACGCCTAGTTGTGTGTCTATGAGTCTATCTATCTATGTATCTATCTATCTGTGTGTCTGTGTGTGCATGCTTTTTTGCATGCTATCTATCAGCTTCCCCTTAATAAGGGGGGAAAGCATCACGCCAACTCAACAACCTCAAGAGTAAATATCTGAGGGCAACTTAAGACTGGAGGTCACTTGTATCAGATGGTCCCCTGCCAGGCTGCCAGCCAAACCCCCATGTGTGGCTTCAAGCCAGGCATTAGCCTACATGCCCTCGCAGACCATCAGTGGGAGTAGAGTGAGAGGACACACAGGACGGGGTACAGTACAAACACACAATGGGCACACGCATATATGTATCCATTCACACACATTTCCAACACACACTCCCACAATACACACATATAAGCCAAGAATTTAAGCACACACACACCAGTGCAGACACACAAACCGAACCCAATCAAAGAGCAGGCTTGAGGCTTGCGCACACTAATAGTCTGATTGCCTCCTTACTGTCTCTAGGCACTGTGTATTAAATGCAGCGGAGATCCTCAATTGCTTGCTTGCATGACACAGAAAACTTGCTCTGTGACAGCCGATCCCTTCAGATGGACTCAGATATAAAGGGATGCTTTTGCATGACAACCGTTCCCCTGTGACATTTTGTCCGCTTTAGCCTTGATTGAACTATTAATCGGTCTAATGTGAGGGAGGCAAGCTGTTCATAAACTCATCTGTTCTGCATGGACGCACGCCTTAGTTATGAGAGGAACATACACGAACATATAGGCTACACTCTCTCGCATAGGAGGTCACGGTTAGACAAGCCCATGAAGACAAGCACCAAATGACAGACTACAATTGGCTACCAGGGACCTGTGAGGGCCACAGATGATGACAAGTCCCTATGTCACTGTAATTTGAAGGAAGAAGATGAATGCGGTTTCCAAACTACTACATGACTTGAAATAATAATGATAATGTGACATTTATTGATCCCTAGGATAATTCTCTCTTCACTTGGCCCCCTCCAGGGAGGTCAGAGTCCTCGGTCAGCTACAGAACAACAACCCAGGAGCTGGTAGGAATTTGTGGTTTGCTCAAGGCCTTCAGCTGTGCGGAGGTTTTGCTACAGTGGTGTCTTTAACCACTAGGCCTTCTGCCCAAACTGACATGTATTCCCAGTGCCAAGACCTGTCCCATGAAAATATAACAATACGGGTTTTAGGGAATAAGGGTGCAACCTACTGATCAGAAAATAGATATGATTTCACTGACACACTGAAGGCACGTATACAGGCAAACATTTTTGTGTGTGTATGCATGCACACATAAAAACATGCATGCATAGTATTCTATGATACATTTTAGAAGGATGCAATACCCTATAGGAATATTATAGTTATATAATATATAATATATAGTTATATTACAGTTATAGTTATATATACTATAGTATTATAGTGATATCATAGGAGATAATACCATTTTAAGTATTATTATTAACTCATTATTGAGTACCACAGACACAAGAAATGTAGGAATAATATAGTTATATAGTTATATATATGTTATATATAACTTGTAGGAATAATATAGTTATATAGTTATATATATGTTATATATAACTTGTAGGAATAATATAGTTTTATTGGGCTTTTTCCCCAGCGCAACCCTATGTTTGATATATACATGCAGGCATGGTGAGTGTTCCTTTATATTTGTATTATTGTGAACTGTAAAGCAATGTGTAAAACAAAAAAAAAACTCTGAGTAGAAAAAAAGAAAAAACAAACTTAAATATGAATAACTGACGTTATCTCAAAACTGCAAACAAATCAGTGCGCTCTCTCACCTAACTTTCCCTTTGCAGTCAAGAATGAACCTTTTTTTGTTTTGCCTTGTAGAATCAAGTTGTAAAGAGAATAAACCTTTACCTACCCATGGTGGATAGTTTAGTTCGGAATGAAGGTGACAATATATCAGTAAACTTTCGAAAATATAATGTTTCGATATTCCCCGGTTTAGCAAGGACAATAAAGCTAATAGAGCCAAACGGTGGTTGTTGCTATGGCTACCACGCAGCTACTTACGCAGAATGTCAAGGGACCGTCAAGCTAGCCAGTGTTAGCCAGAATAATACCGGAAAACAGGCGATTTTGCCTTCAAAACAAAGGTGCAAAATTAAATTATTTTTCACTTTCGTACTTGTATCGCTCAAAAACGTTGTACTGTGTGGAAATCAATAGCGGTTCTATTTTGAAACGTTCGGACCGAGAGGAGTGGCATCAAGCCAGGAAGAGATAGCAAAGACAATACCGGACGTTTAGTAATTTTAACATCAAAATAAAAGCGTAAAATTTTCAAAATTTTTTGGGGTGTACAGAACAACAAAATCGTATCATAATAGTGTAATTATTAGACAAAATAAGCAGCGAATCTATAGCTGTAAAATAGGTACTTCATTATACTGTATTATGGTACATGGTATTGCCTGATTAAAGAGCTAAATTTAGGCCAAGAGGCTAAAACATTTTTTATGTGAAGGCTTAAACACGAAAGACATACACATTTTGAAAAATAAAAGAATGAGCATTCCCTGCTCTACATAAAGCAGACAGACAACACGCCTTGAAATGAAATTAGCCAAGCCCCGTCTGCTTGCATGCATGGGTCACACTGCATGCTCTGTTTGGGCTGTGTGCGTTTAATTCATAATGTGAAATAACGGCCAGACAGTCCCGCAGGGGGTATTACAGTACCACTTGGTTCATGGTAATAGATGGTTTGCAAATGTCTTTAGACAGACATGTTTGTCTTTTTATATGATATCATTGCTCTCATTTCTGTGTGTGCGACCGAATGTGTGTGCGAAGTGTCTATATATGGGTTAATGTATCCTCAGAGAGAGAAAGAGAGGGAGGGAGACAGAGAGAGAGAGAGGAAGAGAGGTCTTTGGTCTGATTTCATTTGGGCTGCATGTCGTGCTATTTATGGCCCCGTCAATGAATCGTGCAGACTCAGGCGCTCTGGTGCAAAATGCATTCGCCCACTCAAGTCTAGCCTACCTTCCATGCTTGTTTATCTGCAGCAGAAACAATGGTGAGCGTGACCAAAGGGTCATCAAGTGTTGTATTTGGGCTGAGACAAAAATTGAAACTCGTACCCTGTCGTGACAAAAAGGGGAGAGGGAAAACAACCTCTATCCCTCCCACTCTCCCTTTCACCCTTTCTCAATCTCAAACACAGCTGTATCCTCAAATACCCCTGCAAAGGCAAAAGGATTTTGTATATACTATCTGTTTAGTGCAGCACCATATATAGGCAGTGATCATGATGTCATTCGCCTAACAGCTGTGAAAGGTTTAACATAGCTCTCTGTAGTCTATCACATCATTATATCCATATCTATGTTTATTTAAAAATTAAAGCCTGATGTCCATATAGCCTGCCATACAACACTGACTGTTTATTGTTTTAAAATAGATCATCTCCATTTCACTTTAGTTGAACCTAGTCAGGTTAATAATTCATGAGAATTAGACTATTTACCAAAAAATAATCAAATCATTTCTATGTCATAATAATTTGTGGGACTGCTAGGCTGTATTTTTGGCGGTCTTTGCGGCAAAGGCAAATTAACCTAATTTGGGAAGGTGCATCCAGTGTTTTAGGGGCACTGAGCCTGCAGGGACTTAGGAGCTTGGCATCTATTGAGTCTGTTTCCGGCACGCTATGCTGTGTGGGCAAGTATATAATGAAGCATGCTGAGTGTGTGCTTGCGTGCGTGTGAGAGAGAGAGGGAGAAAGAGGAGGAGGGGGAGGGGAGAGAAGTGAAAGTGTGTGTGTGTGTGTGTGTGTGTGTGTGTGTGTGTGTGTGTGTCCGGATTTAAAAGGGGGAGGAGGGGTGAATTTGAGCCACTATTTTTTTGGCATGAAATGACTAATATTTTCACGGTTGACATATTTGGGCTAGGCTATGCGGGGCAAATCCAATGGCCAATCATGCAGGTTGAACTCACCAAATTCACAAGTACTGTAGACCCTCTTCTGAAACAATGCTCAGAATAAAAAAGGGAACTATAAACTAGTTAGTTAATGGAGAAAAAATGAGGGCGCCTGGCCGCCTCATTGAGTTAATCCATATGGTCCAACCCAATTTGTGAAAATGCCTAGTCCAGCTTTAAGAAAGAAAGGTGTTTGTGTGTTTCTGTACATATGACTATCTGTCTGTCTGTCTGTCTGTCTGTCTGTCTGTCTGTCTGCCTCTCTGCCTGTCTGTCTTTCAGTTTGCCTGGCCTGCCTGATGGTTTTCCTGTCTACCCATCTGTCTCTCTGCTTGTCTCTCTGTCTAGCTCTCTGGTTGCCTGCCTGCCCCTGTTTATCTGTCTTTTTGCCTGTTTGCAAGACTATTAAATCTGTGTGTGTGTGTGTGTGTGTGTGTGTGTGTGTGTGTGTATGTGTGTGAATGGATTTGCATGAGAGCCAGTGGGGTGACCCTGCTCTCTCACGCCAAAGCTTCTGTGGAACAAATAGGACTAGTCGGATGTCGTGACAGCACTCACATCAGTTTAGATAAGAGTGCTGTGCTGCAGCCGTGTGTGTACGTCTGTGTGTGTGTGTGCGTGTGTGCGTGTGTTTTTAAGCAAGAACTCAGAAAAGCTTTGCAAGCTTTTGTGTGTGCGTGAGTGCGCATGAGTGTGTGTTTAAGCAAACGAGTATGCAGTATCTTGTGAGGTTCCAGGTTTCATAAGGGGAAGGCCAACAGTATTACCAGTTTACTGAGCGTCTGTACGCAGACAGACAGGCCAACGGCTCCTCAGAGTTTCTGTGAAAAGGAACAGGTTAGTCCGGTATGGCCAGCCTGCCTTGGACGCTGTCAAAGGGTTAAATAGGGTTCACTTCTAAAATATTGTCACATAAATGAGTGCCAACCAGAGTTATGAATTGTAAAACTCAAGTGTTATAAAGGTGTTTTAAAGAAGTGCAGTGTGGGAATGTTTAGGATGTGTATGAGGCTTCTGCGTCACTGCCCACCCCTGGGCGTGACGGCTGACGAAACACAAGGATGATGTGCATCACACGGGACGGGATGGGAGAGATGTTGGTGCAGCGCGCACGAGACGAGGCTTGCGTTAAAAAGCCTTTTCACTACGGCGCGTCACGAAGGCATTTGTGCCGGGGTGTTTTTTTTTTCCTCTGAAGCTGTGAACAGAGCCCCTGGAGCCATGTCTCGGCAGAGTAGCAGCCCTCTTACACGGGTGATACCGTGTCATACACATGCGCATGCACACACACACACACACCCACAACCCCAGGCGACCACGACTCCGGTCTCCCGAGAAAGAGGGAGGGAGAGAGAAAAGAGAGAGAGGGGACACTGAGAGAAAGGGAGAGGGGGAGTCTCTGTGTGTGTGTGTGTGTGTGTGTGTGTGTGTGTGTGTGTGTGTGTGTGTGTGTGCGTGTGTGTGGTGCACTGGCTGTGAGACATAATTACGGCAGATTAGTGAAGCCACACTGAGAACCTGAGTCGGAGCCGTCTGGACCCAGAGACAATGACCTCTGGGATGGAAGCACTCACACGACACACACACACACACACACACACATGTACACACTCACACACAGGCCTGGAGAGATACTCACAGAAAGGCGGAGCTAAGTGGAAAAAATACGCAGGGTAACTATGTGCTTATCCCCCTGCTCGTAAATTCCTTTCCAAGCTGCATGTTTTTACGCTGCTGGCAGGAGCATCGATTCATGAATCCTTAAGGTTGTTGACAACGTCCCAGAATATGAAAGCATTCGCCACCAAAAATTTGAAAATGTGAATAATCTTGTGTCCACTACATTTCTGGGGACAAGCACATGGGGATAAAATCAATCATTTATTGTTCAAATGTGTGGTGTCTTGTTTGCAAATATACACTCAGTCTTACGGCGTTGATTGCAAGCTGTGAATGTGTACTCAGATTTGTGACTGTGTATTCTCAGATTTACACGTGGGATTCACATTTGTAGACTAAAGACCATTATTTGTAATTGTGATTGAACATTTGAGAATGCCTGGTAAGATTTAAAGCGTTAGAAATGGTATAGTTAGTTGGATAACAGTTAAATGACGTGACCTGGGATCTGTTGATGATGATGGTGATAAACATTTAGCTATCCCGACAGAAACGATATTGAAGATTGCTAGAAAATATTTCACTTCTCACAGCCAAAATAGCATTGAAATAGGGAGTCCTCTTATCAAAGATGCTGGCATTGTGTTTATTTTCCACCTCCTTCTCAACACTTTGTCTGATTGGTCAAGTGTCACCCTAAACTGGGCAGTGTCCCATTCCAAAAAGAGTTGCATATTCGCAGATGTGCCAAAAACAGTGACAACATCTACAAATAGAAGAATGCCACTTTGTACGTACTTGCCGTACTTTTATGAGAACTGTGGAATTCATTAGCTGTAAATGTTGTAAATGAGAGCTTGACAGGTACAAAACAAAAGACAGTGAAAACAAATTTGGATCTTCCAGCTTAGAGGGAACACTATCTTGAACGCTCCCTTGATGTTAGAAATACATTTCTAGCTATTTCGGCTTGGAAAGTAATTTCTTTTTTACTTCATAATGATGAAACTTAGATCAAATGGACACACTGAAGCTGAGGTGTGGCAAGTGCATACCATGCCATAGCAAACTGACACCCATGGTTGTCACTGAACCAAATTTAAACACCTATTGTGCCTTTACATACTGGCTGCATCCACTCTCAATAGAATGACTAACTTTGTAACCGAGTCAAGTAAGAGAGCAGACTGGTAATCGGGTGGCTGGTATGTGTCTGTTACACCTCCAATTTCTTTTCAGAGTGTGGGTAGCCCAGCTTCCCAAAATATTTTCACAATTGTACAGCCAAGAGGAGATGTGAGAGAGCAGTATGACAGTAAATATATATTGATGAATTGAGGCAGTAGAGTAGCCTGTGCTGTCAAGTTTGTATTTTTAGACGCAGCAGCCGTCTGTTTTTACTCTCTTCTTTTTCACTTCCTGTGAGAAACTGGTAAACACCAGAGAAGTCAGATTGTTTCTTTTCTCTTGCACCAGTCCTTCAGCTACAGAATATCTTTTTAATTTCCCTCCTCATTATATGTGTGTGTGTGTGTGTGTGTGTGCACGTGTGTGTGCGTGTGTGTGTGTGTGTGTCCGGGCAGCACTCCAGCCTGTCATCTCAATCTGATCTTTATCACCCACGGCTGTCTGGCTGGGGTTATCTAGCAAGAGGACCACCCCTGCTGAGGGGAGAAGGAGCAGAAGACAGGAGCACCACTCCTCCTCTCTGGGTTTTTACGTCCTCCTTTCCGCTCCCTCCTTAACTTCCCCTCTCCCATTCACAATTTCCGTCCTCTCCATTCTCCTCATCTCTCCTCCCCCGTTCTTCTGTCATTCACACTGGCCGTTCTCTCCTCTCCTCCACTCCTCTTTCATTCGCTCTGTCCTCACCTTCACCCCTGCAACATACATATATAAATACACACATACATGTATACGTTTTGTTGTTGTTGTTTGTCTGTCTGTTTGTTTTTTATGCATGCACCATATCTTAAAACGTCTGATTAGGTCTCTAGCGCTGAGAAATCATGTTGATTGAGTTGGTTGTTTGATCCTTTTGTTTAGGATGAAACCATGCCAGATCCCTCTCTCCCTCCCTGCTTTGTATCCCTGTCGTCATGTTCACTGTCTAGATAAAGAAGAAGAAAAAACACCGGACCGCCCACTCTCCTTTAAAAACAGTTCAATCCGAGGCTCTACAGCTAATGGAAAATTGAATAAACCCAAACATTATCAGAACGCGGCCAACTCATGTCGCAAGCGGTCCACCCTGTGCGCCAGTGTTGATGGTTCCTTCCTCACTTCCTTGCTGTAAGATAAGGAGTTAGTCCGGCCCTGTGGAGGGGTGTGTGTCTAATCAAGATCACTCCGCAAAGAAATACAAGCAAAATGAACAAATTGGACTTGGCAGAGTTTATTAAGATTGGGATCTCGGAGGGCGTAGAGGGATATGGCTGCCTGCTTATATACAAAGTTATCCATTTTAATTTCTGGACTCATATTGTTTTGTCTGTTGTTGACTCTGGTGGGGCTGAAAATGCTCAGGCATAGAATTCCCCTTCGTATTACAACACAGGAAAAAAGTAGCAAGGGGAGGAGGGGTGGAGGAACAAGTTGCTTTCCTTATTAACAAATCAAATAATCAAATCAAATCAAATAATCAAATATGTTCAGGGTCGAGTTAGAGTTGAGATTCTTACTGCCTTCAGTCTCTCCGTCTTTGTTCCCCAATACATCCCTATACCTTTCTCTCCTAGTTTACATCTGGTAAATATGGTAAAATTAAACTTTGATTCATCCCAGGCTCTGGTCCAGGATCAGATTATAATCCTTTGATCACAAAATTTACAAGTGAAAGCTGAACTTGAAAATGTCAGCCTGATCTTTTGCATGGCCAGGCAAGGTGTTTGCATTTCAGTTGTCCCGGTTCCATTTTCCCTTTGGTGAGCTCGCTGCATGCTGGAGGGAAAGTTAATTAACACAAAAAGCTGACACCGCATGCACATACACACACATTTAGGCACACACACCCACACAAATGTGCAGACATGCCCTCTCACACATGTTCTCACACACACACACACACACAATCCCAAGCCAGTCATGAATACTTTCTCCACACCAGAAAGCGCACATAAACACATTTTTAAAAGCTGACATTTTTATCACTCCCTCTCTCCATTTTGTCTCTGACTCCCCCTCTCAAAATTGTTTGCTCTCAGCTGTGGTGTTGTTGGCTCCGTTTGAATCCCCAGCTACTAATTAGGCATTTATTTTGAAATTCTCTCTTTATTTTGCCCCGTCGTTGCTTTTCCCATATTTGCATGTGGCGCGTGGGTACGCCCAGCCATTAAGATTATCTCCAGGCTCTCAGGGAGAAAGACACATGAATGACAGAGAGAGAGAGACAGAGAGACTATAAACACAAATTAGATAGTGAGCAATTTTCACAAAGCAAAAGTTCACAAGATCTGATGACAGAAAAATGTAACAGAAAATCGAATGCAGGTAGATTATTGGGGTGTAATCAATCTGATCTTCCTCAAGTAACATGAACACAAACTGTACTGAAGGCTGCAATTTCCTGGTGTAAAGTTGGACACACTGCAACTGATACATCCTCTCAGAAGTAGGGCAGTAGCTGTGAGACTACAGATACAGCATTGTACAAATAAAGCTCATGACGTTTTTCCGACTTTAGATTCCCACTCATCCAGTCGTGAAAGGTTCCTCAGCCTCAGCCTACAAACTCACGCCGCAAACACAGCTCCAGAGACGCACTCACACACACACACACACACACACACATGTACATACAACCGCACACACCACCTGTATGTGTCTGTGTGCGAACGTGACCCTGGCTCCCTTGTTGCCTTGACAACCTGCTGCCGTTTCTGTTTTTGTTCGCCCTTGGAGCAAAGAGTGGACGCACACCAACGAGGGAGCAGAAAGCGGAACAGAGGGAGGACAGAGAACGACGTCGTCCTCGGCTTTTTATCTCACCTCCTGAGTAAACGACACCCACGGCGCTCCCACCTGTTCTCACACGTCAAGCAGCAAATATAGGCTGATCACGCTGATCTGGGCCTATGGAGAAGGAGACAGAAAAACACGTTTCAATCTGCTCTGTGTGTTCTCAGGTGAACACGTTTAAGTGTGATACCAGCTCCGGGGCCGATCTCAGCTTTTGTGTCTTGCTGTTGGCTAGCGGTAATACTGTGATTCTTTATTGATCTACCTTCACAGGGAGGTCAGAGAGCCAGGTCAGCTATGTCACAACCCCCCCCGGAGCTAGGAGGGATTCAAGGTCTTGCTCAAGGACACTTCAGAAAAGGGCTTGAACCTGTGTTGTCTGGGTTTGTTGTCCCCTACTCACTACGCCACCCAGTTCCCCCAAACCTACAGGACTTAGCTGCACGGCTGGACCAAATCAGACAGAAAAGAAAAGAAAATAATTGAAAACGTAATAGAACAGAACAAAACAGAACTTTGCTGCGCTGCCTGTCAGTCCGGGCTGACCTTGCATGTTTGTGTATGTGTGTTTGGTTTTCTTTGGGCTTGTGTGTGTGTGTGTGTGTGTGTGTGTGAGTGCGTGTGTGTGTGTGGAGGGGGGGGTGCTCCAGATGTCAGGACGGATGCACAGCCTCAAAGAATTTGAAACAAAGGAACAAAGGAATCATATTAGAGAGAGAAAGGAAAACGCAGGACTAAATGGCCAATCTATTGTAATACAATCCACTTTACATGCAATCTTTTCTATAATAATGACATGGCACAAATGTCATCAGATCCTGTTTTCAATACAGTCCATGCTGGAATTGTTTACTAGCCACAGAACATTACATTTTTTAAAAAGAAAGAGCTGCAACACTGTATCAATTACAAAGCATGTAATTAAAGGAAAGCTCCACCCTCGGATACTCTTACACTGTTAGATATCATCATTTTACAATGTTCAACGCATTCCACGTTATTTTGTAAAGTTCTGTCATTCATTTTTTGGTGTATCCAGTTTCCCTCAACCTGCCTCAGATACTTCTACTTCAGTTAGTGATTTCCTAGATTTCCTAGAATGCCTTTTGACAACCTTCAGAGAACAGGCATGAACTTGTTGCATTCAATACGGTTTTACATGTAGGTAGAGAGATAACAATAGGGAGAGTTTTTCGAGAAAAAGCGAGAGTCATGGCCCTTAATCAAGGGCCTTGTGGCAGCATTGCATTCTGGTCTACTGAAGTTACTGTCGGTGGAGAAACTGGTATCTCTGCCTCTTCTATAATGGATTTCTCCCTGTATGATTGTTGAGTGTTGGCATAAAATGATGCGTCTAGAAAGAAGGCTTGGCTAGTAAGCACAGACGGCTTAAGACTAAGTCAGTGAAAACGATCCGAGACACCCGCCATCCTCTGCTACTTAAATGGAGTGAATTTAGAGTTTGGAATAGAAACAGCCAGCAAACCCAGAACAGAGCAGGCTAACTTCTCCCTAGTGAATACAAGGGTCTGTTTCCAGAGATTTACCATCTC